>OZ020121.1:17275988-17583488 GCA_963971155.1 Anthrax anthrax
GAATTTATTTACAGGATAATGACGACAACGAAGAAGAGAATGAAGATGAGGATGACGAAGACGATGACGAGATTGATGATGATGAGGAGGACGATGACGACGATGATGTGAATGATAGTTCTGATGAACGGGAAGAATCGAGTGACATTGGAGAAGAATTTTGTAATTCTACGTATCGATCTAATCGTCGACGGCAACGCCGTGCTTTAGCTTTAGCAGCTGCCGGGCAAGATCAACAACAACAACAACAACTGCCGCAACAAGATAATTTATCACATGAACAAAGTATAAGTAATGTTAGACCTGGAGGAGGAGGAGGAACAACAGATATGAGAAATGACAGACAACAAGGAGGTATGAATGATGATAATAATTTTATATTTAATTTTTTAATTTCTTTAATGATTTCATTATTTACTGCAGGTCAACAACGATCTATTAGTAACGAAGAAATGGCTGCTGCTGTTCTTATTCCATTACCAATCGACGATGATGATGATGATGAGGAATTGGATGATATTTTGGAGATACTTGATGTAAATTGCGTACTATATAAAATGCTAATAAATATTTTTTTTAAAAGTCTAGGTAACACTTGTTTGTTTTGTTTTTTTACACAGCACACAACTAGTCGTAACAACACATCAAACAATACAAACACAACAAATACAAGACGAATGTTGCCGCCCAGTGCAGTAATACATGATGATCTTGGACTACTTGCTGTACGAAATTTTCCCATAATAAGTAATTTTCTAAGATGTAAAATAATCATGTTTCTGCTTTTTTTTTATATATAGCGACATGCAAACCGTTTTATAAATAATTCATCAGTAAGTGTTAGTAGTTCAGACAATATCATACCAATTAATAACGAAGATGAAGAATTAGATGATATCTTGGAAATACTTGATGTAAAGTTTAAAAACGAAATATGATTTCTGGTCATGAAAATAATTTCTACTTTTATTTATTTATTTATTTCTTTTTTTGTATAACAGAACACAAGTAGTAGAACAACTAGTAGTTTGATGCCAATGCAAACAACTCCACCAGTTGTCGGAAATTCTACAATCGGTGGTAATGAAGACAAGAGTTTTAATGTACATGATTATAGTATTGATTTTACTATTAACATTTCAGTTTCTTCTGCATCAGATGTAGACGATTCGTTGACAAATAGTCAAAATCGTACGAATGAAAGTCAAGAAGAGGAAGGAGCAGTTGGCGGCGTACAGAATTGTTTAGCTGCTGTTGCTTCTGCTGTTCAACAGCAGACTACTGCTACTAGTGAACAACAATCACAATCAAATGAAATGCAACAACAACAACAACCAACTGATAACAACGATGCTGTTCGTAACCTTCTTGGTGATTTAGAAGTTCCAGAAGGTGTTGACCCATCATTTTTAGCTGCTTTACCGTACGAGATGCGAGAGGAAGTAATTGCCGAACATTTACGTTTACAAAGAATTAGACAGAGGGCACAACAGAATGCAATTCAAGTCGAACATGCATCTGTTGTTGAAGTTAATCCGGAATTTTTAGCTGCCCTCCCACCAAACATTCAAGAGGAAGTATTGGCACAACAGCGGATCGAACAACAACGACAAGCAGCTGCTGCAGCTAATCCAAATGATCCAGTAGATGCAGCTGCATTTTTCCAAAATCTTCAACCATCTCTTAGACAGGCCGTAAGATTTATTTAAAAAAAAAAAACAAAAAAAAAAAAACATTTAGGTGGTGAATTAAATGTTTTATTTTTCTTTTAAAATAAAAATAAAAATACAGATTCTTACTGATATGGAGGATTCACAAATATCAGTTCTTCCACCAGAATTAGCTGCTGAAGCACAGAATTTACGTCGTGATTGGGAAAATCGTAATCGTCAAATGATGCAAGAGCGATTGATAAATCAAATTGGTTCATCAACTCCAAGCATGCCATCAGTTAGATACTTGTATAGAAGTATGTATGTTTTTTCTACTTGTAGAATTGAAAATACTTAGAATTCTTTTTTCTTTTCTTTTACACAGGACCTCGTTTTCCTGGTCATGTAATGAGACCACGTTGGACTAATTGGAATGTTAATGGAAATTCCAGCGAGGCAAATAGTCCGTCATTAATGACATTAATGGAACGACAAGGCCGCCCTTTATTAGATTATGAAGCATTAACATCATTATTAACATTGCTATTTATTGATGAGCCAAAGTTTAATACATTAAGATTACACCGTGTTATTAGAAATTTATGTTGTCATGTTCCTACACGTGAATGGATTATAAAAGCTTTATTATCGATTATTGAGCGTTGTAATTGTACATCAAATGTCTTGACAAATAATTCATCAACAACAACAATAGCTGTACGCCCACAATGGTTAAATATACGACTGAATGCTGCTTTAGGATCACGTGCTAACGTTTTTGTAATTAGAAAGGATATAACACGACAGAATTCAATGTCAGAAGATGGTGAATCATCTACAGCATCTGCACCTTCTTCACCGTCATCATCAACAAGCGATTACATTGTATCTATACATCCTCAAGCTTCACAAATTGTTTGTAAACACACATTAGATTTATTGATAACATTAGCAAAAAGTTTCCCAAAAAATTTCTTACCATACAAAAAGCAACCAATAATGACAGTAACAGCACCATCACAACAACAGCAGCAACAACAACAACAAGGCCAAGAACTAAAATCACAAACAAATCAACAACAATCATCAGAGACTGATAAGACTAAAAAATTAAATACAACAGCAACAAGTAGTTCAAACTGTACAAATAGTAGTTCTAGCAATAATCCAATACCGGGTACATCATCGTCATCATCATCGTCATCATCGATTGATAGCGGTGCTAGTACAAATAGTGGTGCGAATTCATCAGCTGATTTCTGGGATATTATATTAAAATTAGATTGCACAGCATCACAAAGAAAAGCCTCTGGTCCAACAGGTAGTACAAGTGGCAGTACATCAGGAGGAAGCACTGTTCGACAGCAACAGCAAACTAATCCAACTACTATTCAAATGAGTAGCAACAATACCGATATTGTAACATTTGATGAATCACCATTTGGTCAACTAATATCTATGCTATCATATGATATCGTTAGAAAATCCAGTCAGTTAACTGATAAACTTTTAAGACTCTTATCATTCATTTCTGTTGGACTTCCAGATGAAAAAGCATCAAATTTAAGTAGAAACCCATCATTAATTGGTAATACTAATAGCGGAACTTCTAATTCTAGTGCTAATGTTGGTGGTAGTGCTAGTAATGTTAATGTTACAACCAGTGAACAAACTGTTAGCGGAATGGATGATAATGCATCAAATATAGCATCAGTTAATGAATCACTATTACCAAATTCAGAGAATCAATTACGTTTAGCTATTGAAGTTTTAACATCGAAATCGTGTTCTGAAGAGGGTTTAGAAGATGCAACATCATTATTATTAAATATGAGCCAATGTTCGAATCAAACTAGAACAATTATATTAAATTTATTAATTCGTGGAGCCAAGGATTTAGCAAAAATGGTTCAAAATCAAATTAAAGATTTAATGATTGAATTAAAAGAACTTAATCGCAAAATAGATGGTAGCAGTTCATTTACACCATCATCAGGAGAAATTTCACCAGAAGAATCAAATGCGTTAGCGGCGGCAGCGCATGCTGCTGCTAGCAATGTTTCCCATGTGAACCTGTTAGGTTCTAGTACTGGTAGTGGTACTAAATCAAAAGGTATGCTACAAGATCGGTTTACAAAAGAAACTGTAGTGATTACAGCACCAACAAAAGTCAAACAAACATGTGAACTTCAACTGTCATCAATGGTACCATTAATATCGAAAACATCGTCACAAGGATTTTTTTTGCGTGTGTTAAAAGTTATAATCCAAATACGTGAAGCAGTACGTGAAGCAAATGGTAAAATTGAGAATAGAGGACGTATAGTACTTGGTCCAAATGAATTAACACCACTCAGTGAAACTCTTGATTTAGATGATTTATGGGATACATTGAGTGAATGCTTACTAGAATTAGAGGATACAGCTGATAATCATGCAGTACTTGTGTTACAGCCAGCCGTTGAAGCATTTTTCTTAGTGCATGCATCAACAACGCATAAACCGACAATACCAATATCCTCACGACAAAGCCAAAATTCAATGGATGCACCGCCATCGATAATGTCAATGCAAAGTCGAACATCTAATTTGTTTTCATCAGATGCGTTATCTGGTCAAGATATCGGTGGTGGTATACATACAATAGGAGCATCATCATTAAATACTACAACTAACTCTAATATCTATAATAGTGGAAGTACTATGGTAAATACAAATCCTATTACTACAACAGCAACAAATATAGCATCATCAGACGCATCATTAACTACTAGTAGTAATACAGATTACCCCCGCCCAATGCAGCAAGATGACGATGATACATCATCATACGTAGGAGGCACAACATCTCAAGCTTCTGCTAGTAATGAAAGTGGAAGTAGTAGTAATAGTTCGAAAAAAGAGAATTCTGATCAAAAGAAATTTTTACAATTTGCTGAAAAACATCGTACTGTATTAAATCAAATATTACGACAAACGACAACACATTTAGCTGATGGTCCGTTTGCTGTTTTAGTAGATCATACAAGAATCTTAGATTTTGATGTAAAACGTCGATATTTCCGTACTGAATTAGAACGACTTGATGAAGGTATCAGACGTGAAGAATTAGCTGTACATGTGCATCGTGTAACTGTTTTTGAGGATTCATTTAGAGAATTGTATCGTAGAAATCCAGAAGAATGGAAAAATCGCTTTTATATAGTTTTTGAAGGTAAAATAAAGAAAAAATTAAAACATAAAAGTTTAAGTATTTATTTATTTTTTATTTTTTAAAGATGAAGAAGGACAAGACGCTGGAGGCTTACTCCGTGAATGGTATGTGATAATATCAAGGGAAATATTTAATCCGATGTATGCTCTGTTTACGGTGTCGCCCGGAGATCGTGTTACATATATGATAAATCCATCAAGTCATGCAAATCCAAATCATCTATGTTATTATAAATTTGTTGGACGAGTTATTGGTAAGTAATATTACGAATTTTTTTATTTTCGATATTCAATAAATTTAATTTTTTCATTTTATTTTAAATCTTTCTTGTTTTTAAATAGCAAAAGCCATTTATGACAATAAATTACTTGAATGTTATTTCACTCGATCGTTTTATAAACATATACTTGGTATACAAGTTAAATACACAGACATGGAAAGTGAAGATTATGATTTCTATAAAGGTCTTGTGTTCCTATTAGAAAATCATATATCTGCATTAGGATATGAATTAACATTTAGTTTAGAAGTACAAGAATTTGGTGTGACTGAAATACGTGATTTAATACCAAATGGACGTAATATACCAGTTACAGAAGATAAGAAATTAGAGTATATACATTTAGTATGTCAATTGAAAATGAGTGGATCAATAAGACAACAGTAAGATAATTATTATCATTTTATTTTATTCTGTTTTTTATTTATGAATAATTTATTTTTTATCGCTTTTACTATTTTCCTTCTATTTTAATAGGTTAAATGCATTCCTAGAAGGATTTTATGATATAATACCAAAACGTTTAATATCAATATTTAATGAACAGGAACTTGAATTACTAATATCTGGATTACCCAATGTTGATATTGAAGATCTAAAAGCTAATACAGAATATCATAAATATCAAGCTAATTCAATTCAAGTAAATTTAATTAAAAATGCAATTGAAATATATTTGAAAATATAAAAAAAATCTTTTGACTTCTTTTTAAAACAGATTCAATGGTTTTGGAGAGCATTAAGAAGCTTTGATCAAGCTGATCGTGCTAAATTCCTTCAGTTTGTAACTGGAACGTCAAAAGTACCGTTACAAGGTTTTGGTGCACTTGAAGGTATGAATGGTACGCAAAAATTCCAAATACATCGTGATGATAGATCAACAGATCGTTTACCTTCAGCTCATACATGGTAAGCATAATAATAAAATGAAAAAAGTAATAATAAATTAACGTATTATATACATTTATTTTTTATTTGTCTTTCTTTTTATATAGCTTTAATCAACTAGATCTTCCTGTGTATAAAACATACGATAAATTACGTTCGAGTCTTTTAAAAGCTATACATGAATGTTCAGAAGGCTTTGGATTTGCTTAAACAAAAAAACAAGAAAATTAAAATATGTGGTAAAGAATAATAATAATAGCTGACAATAACAACGTCAAATGTAATAACAAATTTCATTTCAATACCCATGTATTACCAGAATTATTAAAAATGGAATTTTATTGATTTTTGTCTCCTTAATTCTAAATAATTGTCTCTTCTTAATTTCTGTATCATTATTGTTAATTATAGTAACATTTTTTTTTTTTAATTTAATCGTAACATTAAAAGAGCTTCTTTTTGGCATAAACAATTTTTTTATAAATATGGAACAAACTTCATTGTTAAAAAAAAATTCAATAAAAACAAAATTAAATTATTAAAAATAAATTTTTAAAAAGGATGTTTTTTTATAATTACATTTTTTCTTTCAAGCAAAAGTTTTTTTTGTGGAATTTAAAATAGGAAAGAGAGCAAAGCATTTTGTTTATAAAGTTTTTTTCTAGAAAAACAAAAAAAAAAAAACAAGACAAACTAAAGAATTTTATTACCATTTACTGCTCTACCTTACTAATTTGTATGTAGCGTATATGTAATAACGTGTATAATAATTTAAAAAATTTCATAGAAATTTTTTCCATAGGAAATAAAAAGTTACAATTTAATAAAACAAAATAAGTATAATTTTATTGCTTAAAAATTAAATGGAAAATATGAAACGAAAAAAATATATAAAAAATGTATGTTATGTATATGTATTACTACTACTACTATTGAGCTTTGAATGTTAAAAAAATAATTAAAATGAAATAAATAAATAAATGAAATAAAGCAAAACTGAAAAGGAAATTGTATTTTGTACTAGAAAATGAGAAAAGAAGTGAAAAAGATAATTATAGCAGAAAAGAAAAATAAAATAAAATAAAAATAAAAAAAAATTTACTGTGGACATTCAAAAAGACGAAAATAAAAGGATCTTATATGATTAAATTATTTAAACTAATAACAATAATAATGAGATTTTTAACATTAAATAAAAGAAAATAAAAATTAAATAATAAGAAAAGGAAGTGTTTAAAAAAATAACGATAATAAAATTAGAAAAAAAAAAAAAAAAAAATTAAATGTAAAAATAAAAATGAATGTCGATGAAAATAAAATTAATTATTATTATTTATAAGTTCTTCATGATACATAAATAAATAAAAATTAAATGTTTAAGAAAAACAAAACAAAAACATAAAAATAAAACAAGTTTATTTCCTAATAAAAATGGGGAAAAATAAGCAGAAAATATGGAAGTAAGAATTTTTAAATAATAATCATTATTGTAGTAAAATATGAATATATACTATATATATTTAACTAAGAAATAAATAAAAAAATTTGTCCTTTTTGTTTAAAATCAAACACATACACACATACACAAAAATATAATATATATATACACATTTATTATATATAAATATTAAAATTAAAGTTTAAATAAAGAGATATATAAAAAAAATTAAACAAAATGTTTTTAAAAGGGGAGAAATAAATAACAGTAGAAAACGAAAAATGTGAGAGGTAAATTAGAGGATAAAATTGCTTATTGAAATAAAGAAAAATTTTATATATTTTGTTTTACTTTTTTTGTTTTATTACGATTGAAAAAAAAATTAAAATGTATTAAAAATTAATACAGAGAGCAAAGCAAAGCAAAAAAGAGAAGGAATCAAATAAAGAGACAAATAAAATAAAGGGCAAAAAAGAAAAACAAAAACACTAATAGTATTTACATTGATATAAACAATAAAAACTAAAAAAAAAAATATTAAGAAATAAATGAAACTAAAAAGTTAAAAAATAAAAAATAAAATGATGATTTAGATACACTCATTAATATGTTTTCTTTTTGTGTTTTTAGGTTCGATTTTTAATTATTTACAATTTATTATTATAATTATTAATTAATTATTAAATATAAGAGTGATTATTATAATAAGATGATATTTTTCACATAAAATATATATATATATATATATATATATACATATATGTATATAAATTAAACTATAGCGTGTTTTTAATTTTAACTTTTTGTTTTAGTGGGGGTAATCCTATTTTAGATCATTTTTTTTTTAATTTTGGTTGTTTTCAATAATGCAGGTAGGGTTGCATATAATTTTAACTGGATATTCAGACATGTAGATATTTTGAATATTTAATCTGAAAATAAAATAAATGTTTTCAATTTATCAAAGTCAAAGAATTAAAAAAAAAATAAAAGCCTACAGCATGTAGAACATATAAGTATAGACACTTATACTTGCATACATATATGTCTTTTTACTCATAATTGTTTTTTCTAATAAAATTGAAAAACATATGTTAATTGTTCGTGAAATTTATTCAATCAAATTTATAAAAAATATATAAAATTAAAACCAAAAACTAAATTTTTTTAAATTCTTTCAACATTTTGAATCGTTTGTTCGTACTAATTTTAAGGAACATGAATTATACTTGTACATCATGAATTAATGGTTATTATGAATTATACTGGTTTAATAGTTTCCTTTTTGTTTTTAATCTTTATCATATATAAATAATTACACAATAATGTTTTATTATTAAAAATGTGTTGGATTATTGCTCATTGCGAAGGAAATACATATTAATAGGATGATGAACGTGAATTAAAAGAAGGAAATTTAAGAAATTAAAAAAAGAAAACAATGCAAATATTTTTTTTAATTATTTATTCATCTTTTTTTTTAATTAGATTATGTTTCACAATAATATTTCCTTTTAGTTGTTTTATTTTCTTTGTTTTGCTATTTTATTTCAAATTTTCAATTATTATTCTTTGTTTATAATTATATGTATTTAAAAAACAAAAAAAAATTTTTTTAAAAGTAAAATTCCTAATCAAAAAAGAAAAATGAAAAATTATTATTCAATTTCAAAATAATTTTTATCAATTTTTTTGAGGTAGTTTATAAATAGTTTCAATGATAATTGCAAAAAAATAGTTTCAATGATAATTACAAAAAAAAAAATAATAATAATAAAAATAAATAATCAAACTGATTATAATGTTGACATGGATCTTTATAAAAATGCTTATGTTAATAATGTAAGTAATACAATAATATATGTAATACACGTATATGTATGCATGTACTGTGAAAATAACATACATATGTATGTATAATATATGAATAAGTATATGATTTTTATATATGAATTTTATGCATTTTCATAATTACAAATTTATATATGTAAATTATTGATGTGTTGTTTTTAATGAAAAAATATTAAATAATATAAAATACATTTTAATGTAATATATATAATTTAAACATGTATAAGTATATAATATGTAATATTTATACCTTATATAGGTATATATATATGTATATATATATATATATATTTTTTTTTTTTTTTGCAAAAATGATTTCTTTTTAAATTTTTCTATTTTATGAATTAGTCTATTAAGATTTAATTTTTTCAATATTTTTATTGAATGGGATATACATAATTACTTCTATATTATTATATTGTTATAAAATCATAATAATATTCTATAGTATGTATGTATATATATATAAATTATATCTATTACAAATACATGGTGTAATTAAGATGATAAAATAAAATAAAAATGAATGAATGACCTGGCGTTCATAACAAATACATATATAATTATATTATTATTCGTATATAAATCTAAATTTCATGTGTGTATATGTATAATTATAAGTATATCATGATCTTTTATTTTAGTTTAGATATGTGCGTATATTTAATAATAAATAAACTTTTCTTTTTTCTTCA
Organism: Anthrax anthrax; assembly: GCA_963971155.1. NCBI lineage: Eukaryota > Metazoa > Arthropoda > Insecta > Diptera > Bombyliidae > Anthrax > Anthrax anthrax. The sequence goes on from OZ020121.1 coordinate 17,286,007, forward strand.
ATTTTTTGTATTTTTATGATCCAATAATGAATATAATAAATATTAAATTTGTTTATTATATTTTTATTTTTTTACTTTTATTTTTATAATTTCTTTATTATATAAATGATCTTGATCATAAAATGATAATTCTAAATTGATAATTCATATGTAAGATAATAATTTACCAATTATTTAAAAAATCAAATCCTTTACCTTTTAACAGATCATCATTTTTTAATAAAAGTTTAGAATCTTCTTCATCATCATCATCATCGCCTTCTCTATTTTCCCTGTATAAAATTTTATTTTTATTTATTATAATATCACGATCATCATCATCATCATTATCATCGTTATTTTGTTCTTGTTTATTTATACCTATTGTAGATTTTTGTATATCATTACTATTATTATTAATTACAGCTGATTTATAATTAATATTTTTTATCATTAAATTTTGTTTTTCATCATCATGATCATTATTGTCATCATGTTCATGTGCTGCTATAGTTTCAGAAATATTTTTTAATACTTGATTAGCAGCTGCTGCTGATGATGATATTGCTTCTGCTGTACTAGTTGTTGTTGTTGTTGTGCCTGCTACTGATCCTGATCCCGATGATGATGATGATAATGACAATGAGCTAAATAATGAATTTTTATGAAGGAATTTTGACAAGAATTTATTACTAATTGCCGATGTTGATCCCGATCCTGATCGTGTTGATGTCGATGATGGTAATGTTGTTATTGCTGTTGTTACTAATTTTTCGTTATTACTATTATTATTTGTAGATTTTTTATCATTATAATGTTTTATTTCATCAATTAAACGTTCATATTTTCCATCAGTTTTATAATTTCGATCATCATCATTATTATCATTATCATTATTATGATTTTTTTTATATGTTGATAATATTTGATATTGTTTTTGTTGTATTAAATTATTATTAATACTGCTATTATTATTAATATTATTATTATTTTTATTATTTTGTGCTATTTTATTACTATTATTCATTAATAATTTTGTTTTATTTGAATTTAATATATTTTGATAATTAGGAGGACTAGTATTAATTGTAGTAGTAGAAGTAGTAATTGTAGTAATAGTATTAGTATTAGTAGTTGTATTTAATAATTTTTTAAGGAACTGATCATCTGTTGTTATATTCATATTTTTATTTTTATTTAAATTTTTATAAATATTATTACTGTCTAAATTTAAACTATCATTTTTATTATATCCAATTTCTGTTGTTGGTGTAAATAATTTTAAATTAATTTGACTTTTTGTTTTATAACTAAATGGTATTGAATGTTCATCACGAAATTTACCAAATACATCATCATTAATCATTTTTAAACCAGTCTTTTGTATTGAATATGTTGATAAATTTTTACCATCATATGAATAAATATTTTTTATTTTATTTAATTTACCATCATTTATTAATAATTTATTATTAGATTTATTATTATTATCATTTTTATTATTTAATGATAATAATGTATTATTTGTATTTGATGATGATAATATTGGAATTGGTGTTAATGATGATCCTGATACACCAATGGTGGTAGCTGTAGTAGTAGTAGTAATTATTGGTGATTTTGATGAAGATGCTACTGATATTGCTGTTATTCCTGATGATGTTAATTTTATAATATTATTGTCATCATTATTTATATTATTATTATCTTGTATAATTGATATTAATGATGATGATGATGATGACGATGATGATGATGTAGATGATGAAGATGATGATGAAAAATTTAAATCATAATAACGTAATGATATTTCTGGTTTTATTAATGTCTCATTAATTATATCAATTTGTTCATTTAAATTTAATTTATTCCATATATGCTCATATGCTAATTTTGTTTCATTAATATCAATTGATATTTTATTAGCAATTGGATTTATTGTAGAAAAATAATTTTGTATATTATCTAATGATAAATTTGTTATCATTTTTATGTTTTATGAATTTTTTCCTTTTTTTATTTTTTGTTTTTTAATTGTTTTATTTATATAAAATGGTTTTTTTTGCTTAGATATTATTTTAGCTCTTTAATTATTATTATTTTTTTTTTTACTAATTTATTCATATATATTTTTTATTCATTATATTTTATATTTATTTATAGCAATACGTATTGTATATATGTGTGTATATGAAAAAATATTTTTTATTAAAAAAAAAATGCAAGAAAAAATTATTGAATGATATACAAAAAAAAAAAAAAAAAAACTCTTGTAAAATATTGAGTATTTTTTTTTTTTTTATCTAATTCTCCTATTTAAATATAAAAAATATAGATTGTAATATAAAAAATTATACTTTATATTCTACAGGATATTTGAATAAAGATAAAAAGAAAGCGAAAAAAAATTATTATCAGTGGTATCTAGACGGTGGTATAAATAATTATTTTTTCTAATTATTACTAATTATTGTTATTATGATTTATTGATTTATGGTATACATAAGTAAATTATTCTATTTATTCAAAGTTATCTATATTTATTTGAATTACATAAAACATCATTTTAATTTAACTAAATATAATTCATTTATTTAGATTCATATATATTCATTTATTATAATTACTATTATTTGTTATTTATTTTGGTTTGGTGGTTTTCTTTTTTCTTTTTTTTTTTTATTTATTTAATTAGAAATTTCAAAATTTTAAGATTATAATAATTGTTAGAAATTAAATATACCTATCTAAATATACCATAGAAATATTTTATTATTTTATTTTGAGCTTTTTTTAATTATTTGATTACAAAAGATGTTTTTCTTTTATTTTCTTTTTAAATTATTGTTAAATTTGTTTTTTTTTTTGTTTTTTAAATTTTGCTGTTGTTGTTTATTTGAAAATATTTACAAAAATAAAAAAAAGAACAAAGTAGAATTTATTTATTTATTTATTTTTTAAATAATGAATTTAATACAAAATATCAGATATGCGTATCTTTTACTGTATATGTAATTGATATATTATACATATGTATACTTGTGTATTTTATAGATGGTATACAGTATATGCTCAATTTACCACCATTTTAAAAAAAATATTTAAAAATTTAATTTTTAACAAAAAAAAAAATGTCAATTAGGTATTTTTAAATTATGTATATAACATGTAGTTACACGTACTATTCAAAAAACATAAATTTTTTTATCTAAATTCTTTCATGTAATATATTCAATGTCTTGACTTTTTTTTAAAAAAATTTTATTCTATGTTTCTTTTCTATATTAGATCATTTTCAATTTTATTTATTTGTTTGCAAAAAGAAAAAAATTTTTTTTTTTTTTTAAATTTTATCTGCATCCAGGAATTGAACACCACAATTAATATGTAATCAAAAATAAATGAACAAAAAGATAACAATTTGGTTTTAAAATAAATAATTTATATTTCAATATTTCATGCACATTTTGTTTTTCTAATTTATGTTTTTTTTTTTTTTTTTTTTAAATTATTTTCTTTCTTTTATTTATTATTTTCTATTCTATCATATGCGAAAATACTGTGAAAATTTATTTATTATTTTTTGTTTACACTAAATTGTATTTGTGTAAAAATCACAATCATTCAAATAAATTCAAAATATATAATATTATGTACAGTATATATTTTGGCTTTTCTTTTTTATTTTCTTAATTTTTTTTTATAAGATAATATACGTATATTATTGAGATTACAGATATATTTTATGATTATTATTTATTTATGTATTTATTTTTTATTTTTATTTTTTATAAATAAGTTTAAGTTATAATGTTAGTCAACATGGATATGAATGTTTCGGATGATTTCGGTTTACCTACTTACCTACCTTCATTTATTTTATAATGAAGAAAAAGAAGAAAAATCAAAATTAACAAAATAAAAATAAAAAAAAATAAAAAATCAACAACAAAAACGTATTTTGCCTGTGTGTTAAATATCATAAATTTCTTGTACTAATGTTTATGTCTATCTCTTTCTTGAAATTTGAAAATTTTTCTTTTTTAAATATATGTATGTTCAAATTAATTTTTGATTTTTTTTTTTTGTTTGTATATGTAGTGTTAAATTTTTTGTTATTTTTTTGTAATTATTGACATCTAACGTACATATATAAAAACAATTTTGTTTTTATGACGACACGTTATGATCTTATAACGTTTTTGTTGTACACAAATTTAAATTTTCAAATTGTTTATTTTTTTGTTATTAATAATGAAATTATTTGAATATTTTATATGTTGATAATTTGTGTATATAATACATGTATTGGTGTGTGAGGGTATTTTTGAAAAATATAATTTCAATTTTGACTGAAGAATGAATCAAAAATATAGATTTTCCTGAGATGGAAAAACCATTATAATATGTGGATGTGGTTTTTAATGTTTTATAAACTTTTGCAAATCCATACATATATTTCTCATATATAGGTATATGAATGTAAAACATTTAATTTCTTTTTTTTTTTTGAAAAAATTATTTTTGTGTTTTAATTCATGTATTTGTATATATACATTTACTTACACTAATTTTTTTTTCACATTCATAAATATCTATTCTATGAATGTATAACCTTGGTATAACGTACAAATTTACTCAGTGCTATCGTTTTGTTGCAATTGCAGTACTTTTACTGCTTTTTGATGTTTGATACTGGCATACTGTCTTCTAGATGAAAATATCGCTTTTTAGAATTACACGCATTTAATTTGATATTTGCTAGTTTTATTTTTGAATGTAACAACAAAAAAAAATTTTTATTCAAATTTGCCTTGAAATTTAATTTTGAATATTGCTTTCATGCACCGCACCACCACACATGAAAATAAAATTCAAGATCCGCTGTAAAATACCGCCCCGTTTCCTTTACATCCAAAAGGCAACTGAATTGAATAAGCATAGTCAACCTCATTTATGCTACTGATAACCGAGTACTACTGACCTTGAGCACTGACTAGACTACTGACTAACTACTAGAACTAGACTGAGCCTGCCATACGGTGTGTTATTTATACCAGACCAGGCCAGACCAGTATTATGTAAGTATACATACATATGTATATGTACATGAAACATGAAAGTCAAATCGTTAGTAAAGTACATACATGAAGATGAAAGTAGTACATGAAAATGAAAGTAAAAATCGTTTTTTTTCGAATGTATTACACTACTTTTAAGTTTTGGAAAACGATAGCACTGCATTTACTATTCTAAGTATAACTTGTGTTTTGTGTATTTCTTAGCTAAAGACATATGCATTTATTTGAATACATTTGTATTTACATAAATAAAAATTCTGACTTTATTATACACTAAATAATATACATATGTACTTGACTCAACTAAAACCTATTATTCAATATAACAAAAATAAGACTGACGAATTAGTGTACAAAATACCTAATTCAGAATAAGTATACGTTTTGCAACATACCCCATTTATATATGTATGTATACATTGTATATACATACACAAAATTTTTTTTTTTAATAAAATAGTAATAAGTATAGTATATACTATATATTTCATATGTGTAAATCAGCTATTTCATTTGATATACGTACATATAGTACATATATTCTATACATATGAATTTTAGCTAGTGTATTTTCATATACATATTTTAACTTTATGATTTGAAAATTTAGTCATTAGTGCTGCCATATAATTTTATTTTATATTTTATATTTTTTATATATAACAAAGTTTTATACTGATAGTATAACAACTAAAAATATCCAGGTAAAATATGTATAAATAATGAATGATACATACACATACGTAATATATGCATATGAGTATCACTGTATTTGTATGTCTATATATATATATATGTATGATGTACATATAAATATTTGTATATTAGAGAATAGGAATTATAACATCATATCATATGAATTCAAAAAGACAAATAAAATAAAATAAAAGCAAAAAAAAAAAAAGAATAAGTATTATTGTGTATTATAGCTAGATAAAAATTATCATATACTGTTATTATAATTATTTATTATTGTATTATCGAAAAATCTAAAAATAAAACATAACATACAAATATTTACATTTAATTAAAAAAAAAAAAACAACAAAAATTTAACTTATTTACATTATACTGTTAAAATAAAATAGAAAAAAAAAAGGAAAAAAAGTTCTTTTTCGTTTTATTATACGAGTTTTTTTCTAGTGAAAAGTTACACATTAATTCAATATTTATGTATAGGTAAATCTAAAAAAAAAAAAACAAAAAAATATACGAGAATAAATTTAAATTATATTACAAGCATTAGAATTTTATTACAAAAAAAAAAAAAGTAAAAAAAGAAATAAAATAAATCTGCACACATTTCAAATAAAATAATTGTAAGGAAACGAGGTTAATATACTTACTTACATATTTAAATAATGATTTATTTAATAATAATTAAATTCCAAGAATTTTTCTTTTAAATCTGTTTGTTTTATTGTTGTTGCTGTTGTTGTTATATATGTGTACATTTTCAATTAATTGTTTTTATTTTGTTGTGTATAAAAAAAAATTTTCAAACAAAAAAAAATCATAAAAATGTACTTAACTTTTAATTTGTTGTCCTGTATTTAAAAAATTTATTTTGTTCAATTATATTAAATTTTTTTTTGTTTTTTTTTTTCTATATATGAAAAACGAAAAATAAATTACAAATAAAATTTTCTTTTTATTTTTTATTTTCCTCTCAAAGAAGTGAATAAAAATCCAAGCTAAAAATTTGAATTTTATTTAAAAATTAAAAAAAAAAAAAAAAAACAAAACAAAAAACATTTTAAAAGAAAAACAAAGTCAACAAAGTACGTACACAAATTACGAGTAGGTATAAAGTTAATAACGTGTGAAGTATAATATTCAAACAAGAAAATAATAATAATAAAAAACAAATTCATATGAAATTATATACATTTGTTTAAATTGAGATAAATAATAAAGTTATTTATTTAATTTTGTTGTTTTTGTTTTTTTTTTATTTGTTTTTTTTTTTTTTAAAATCACAAAATATAGAGTACTACAGCCACACATATCATATGTTTGTATATAATTAATATTTTTGAATACTAAAATAAAATATAAACTATATTTGGTGTTTGGAAAATAAAAATTTAAAAATATATATTTAAAATGAAATTTCTTTTTTTTTTTTTTTTAAATTGTAGTAAAGCAATAATTTCAATTTAAATGATTGAAATGTAAAATCATCTGCATGTGAAAATCTTTCAATCTTAATTAATTTTTGATTCAATATTAAAGTAATAAAAAAAAACAAAACAAAACAAACAAAAAAAAAAAAAAATTAAATAATTAAATAATATACAGAAAATTGTTTAAATTAAAATTTAAATTTAAAAACGCTATTAAGAACAATTTACAAAAAAAAAAAAAAAAACATTATCATAATTGTGTATTATCAAATGATCTAATTGATGCTGGTGAGTTCATTAATTGCTTAGTATCTCGTATTATTTGATTATTTTAATAAAATTTTTGTTATTAAGTTATGATTTTTGTATATATACACTACTTAATGTATTCAATAATACTAAATTATTTGCAAATAAAAAATAAAAAATAAATAAATAAAAAGTACAAAAAAAAATTAAATAAATGAACCACTTTCTTTTATTTTTAAATATAGGTATATTTTACAATTTATATACTTTTTGTACAAATAAAAATTCATTTTATTCGTATTCTGTATCTGATTTTTATTTATTCTTTTAATTTCTTCTAGAAAAAAAAAAAAATTATAAGAGGAAACAAAATATGTTTTTTATAATGTACCAAACATTTTTTCATATCACTGTCTAATTGTATACAAAATATTCATAATTCATATCCAGTGTACGGTTTTTACATACATATGAATGTATGCATATTCAAGGTAAACACAAAGCATGTTAAATTTATATAATTCTTGTATATTTGGTAGGCTTTTTCTTGTTTGTATACATATGATGTACATGATAATCATATGATGACCTACATTCCTCTTATTAAAAAAATAAAAAAAATAATAATAAACTTAAAAAACAAAGCAAAATAATACCAAAGTTTATAAGGTACATATAATATGTGGTATATCCAGAAAAGTACAGCGCATACTCACAAAATTCAAACAAAAATATTTAGATCTATACATAAATTTCCTTATATATTTATACATAATAATAAATTTTTTCTTTTTTCTCCTAATTTAATATAATTTTCCTTACAAATTTTAATAATGAAATTACATTTAATAATTAATTTTTAATTAATTTATTTTATTTTTCGTCATATCATTTATACAAAATACAAACAAAAATATTTAGATCTATACATAAATTTCCTTATGTATTTAAATACATAATAATAAATTTTTCCTTTTTTTTCCTAATTTAATATAATTTTCCTTACAAATTTTAATAATGAAATTAAATTTAATAATTAATTTTTAATTCATTTATTTTATTTTTCGTCACATCATTTATACAAAATACCGTGTATTTTTTTTTACTTTTATACCGCTTTTTATCTCATTTCACTTTCATCATAAATTTTATCTACAAACATACGTATGTATATCCTTTCAGGAAACGCATAAATAGATTATTTAGCTTTACATGTAGGTTATTATGTATACTCAAAATAAATATATATATATTTACTTGTATAACACAAATACTTATTTATTTTGTGTAGGAGCTGTTTTAATGTGTACATACATACATATGTATATGTGTTAATATCCTACATAAAAATTTCTTCCACGCAATTCAATGAAAGGAAAAAAAAACAAAGAAAACAGATATTTTCAAGTCAAAATCCTTCTTTCGCTTATAACGGCAAATATGTATAGTATGTATATATATACAGTATTTTTTAATACATTTTTTCAAAGTTTGCGTAAAATATGTACATGAATGTGTTTATATGCACATAAATACACTTTTTTTTTTTTTTAAATTAAATAAACGCATTCATATAACTACGTAATAGAGAAAATAAATAGTTTTTCTTTTGTTTTCATTACAAATCCTTTTCAAAATTTCGTATCCTTTTTTGTTCAACAAAAAAGAAAAATTTCGAAATGAAAAGGAAATAATTTATTTCTCATTATTTTTTAATAAATAAAATTTAAAAATAAATAATTACATTTAAAAAGATAAAAGAATTAACACCAATTTAAACATTTTTTTTTTTTAGTTTTTGTGTTATATGTACATACAAATATGATCCTTTGTTTTTTAAAGTGGAAATTAAAAAAAAAAGTTTTTATTGTAATATCCTGAGAATATTAAAAAGTAATAAAAAATAATAATTAATAATGTACCTTTTTTTCTTTTTTAATTAGATCCTTTTCGTTTTTGCTTTTTTTTTATCCAGAAAAATTGTTTTTTAATGTTTTAGAATTGAATTAAAAATACAAAGTATTATAAAATATTACGTTTTTGTTTTCTTTGATATAAAAAAAAAAAAATTTCCGTTTTTTGTATGATTATTTTTAATATAAATACCCTTGTTTTCTATTTTCAGGATCATAATATTAAATGTTTTGTCTTTTGAAGATTGAATAAACAATAAAATTGAACAAAATAAGAAAAATAAATATTAAATATGAAAATAAAATTAAATATAATAAACTTAAAATAAAATTCTAAATTATTGTAATTGATATCAGACTTTAAATAATATATAAAATAATTAATACATATGAAAGAAAAAATAAATCAAAAATTCATTTTTAGATACAAAAAATTTTAAATAAAATGTTGATAAAATTTTTTGAAAAAAAAGCTAAAAATTAATATTTGAACTAAACATACGTATAAAAAAAGAATAATTAGAATAAAAAAAAAATAAATAAAATAGTGTGAGAAATTTAACAAAAAAAAAAAATAAATAAATAAATAACATAAAACGAAAATCTTCAAAAAATAATAACAATAATAATAATAAAGATCTAAGTGTATTAGTATAGATTTAAAAGTAAAATACTTTTCTTGTTTATCAATATATTACATTCTTTTTTTTTTTTATTTATTGATAATTTTAAAGTTCATTCATAACTAAAAACAAGAATATTTTACATATGAATCTGGAAAGGAGGAAATTTATAAAAATAAAAAATGTAAGTACATAAACAATATAAATGTATATTTTTAAATATTTTGAAAAAAAAAGTACAATTTTAAGATTTCAAATTCAAAACAAAGAAGTAAAATGAAAGCAAAAAAAAATTATATACGCATGTTGTACACATAATCATATACGGATACCTACATACATACATATGTATACTATTTATACAGAGGAATGTGTGTATATGCAAAAATTCATTCATTAGAAAATTTTCCATAATCATTTATAACATATGTACATATGTATGTATGTATGTAATTTGACTTTCTTAATATTTTTTGAATTAAATAATAAAATTTATAAATTAAATTGATACTATGTACATAAAACGTATATACATATATATTATGTATTTTATATGTATTATATAAATTATATATAGGTAACTTATAACTCATTATGGCGTCACTATATCAGGATGAAGATGATAGAATATTTTTTGATGATAACAATGATAATTTGAATTATTATGATGACGATAATAATATTAAAAATTACGATAATAAACGAGTTATTATAGATACTAATAATAATAATAATAATAATAATAATAATAATAAAAATAATATTAATAATAATAATAATAAAAATATTAATAATAATAATTTTAATAAAAAACAAAAACAAATCGAACAATTATATCAACAACAACAACAACAACAAAACGGACAAAACAAATTACGCTTAAATCATTTTAATGATATTTTAAAACAATTTATTGTTAAACAACATCATAAAAAAATTTCTAATCTTAATGATTATCAAGATCAAAATCATAATAATAAAGATCTTGAACAAATAAATCAAGAAACAAATAATATAAATCCAGATAATATAAATAATAATTTTTATCAGAATATAAATTACAATAAAGAATATATTAATCAAAAAAATTTAGTATCATCATCATCATCATCATCATCTTCATCATCATCATTATCACCATCATCTTTAATATTATTATCAAAACCGTCCTCTTTTCAAATACCATTATTATTAGATCAAACTGATTATCAGGGTCAAAATCAACAACAAGAAGAAAAAGAAATTAAAGAATCTCAAAATCGACAAAATTTTCAATTTATTTCATCATCTAATGTACCAAAAACTCTACAATTATCATCAGCAGCAGTAGCAACAGCATCAGATGTAGCACTAACAAAAAATCATTTTTTGAACGATAATATATCGAATGAAAATAATAATAATAACCGACGACAAACAAGTGAAATAATCAATGGTAATAATAATAACAACAATATTTTAAATTTTTTTATACCATCACGAAAATTACGTAATATTTATGAAAATTCATATAGTAATAATAATAATAATCGACGAATCTCAAATAATAACAATGATGAGAATACTATCCAATATAAAATTAGCACATCGATAAATGGTTTCAATAATTTAACAAGTACAAATTTACAATCGAAACAACAAGAACATCAGCAACAGCAGCGGCAACAACAACAAGACCAAAAAGAAATTAAAAGAAATTCCATTATTGATAATAATAAACTGGCATTTCAATTCAATCATCAGCAACAATCACATTATCCTGTACGTAATCATCAACAAATTCGATCAGTTGCATCGCATGGTGATAATACTGAGCCAATTGCACTTCGTCAATCAGCATTAAATGATGTCGTCACAAATAATGTACAACAAAATGTTAGAAATTCTGATTCTGGTATAACTTATGATCGTGTTAATATATCTTGGATTGGATCAACTATACCATTTCATACAATCATTGGTTTAACATTAATTGCTTTATTAATTTTTGGTTTAATATTTACATTCTGGTTAAAAAAATTACAAATTAAAAGACGTCATAATAAAGTAACTGGTATTAGTAGTAGCTGCAGTGATACTACTACTAAATTTCGCACAGATGTTAAAGATAATAGTCAAAATTTATCAAATAAATTAAGAAATTTTTTAAAATTCAAAACAATCAAATTGAATAATTTAAATATAAATAAGAGTACCAGTAATACTAGTACTGGTAATAGTAATAATAATAATAATAATAATACTGTGAATGAAAATAGTATAATTAATAATTTTAAAGTAATGGAACATGAATATAACACATCAGATACATCATTAAATAAAGATAATCTTAATAATTTCAATGAAACGGTCAATGATAAAAAAGATGATGTTTCATTTGAAAATAATTACGACAGCGGTGATACTGATAAATTACAAATTACACACCCATTATCACCGTTATCTAAAGAGCAAAAGCAGCGAATATATGTTGATGAGAAACTTTCACCAATTATCATAGATGACAAAAATTTTGTATATACAACAACACCAATTACAAAGATGCCCACCAATAATGACAGATTATCTAGTATATCGTCATCATCATCATCATCAGCATCACTTAATGATAATCGTATACCAATACCAATACCAGTACCTATTCCTGTACCAATTCCGATACCAGTACCGATTCCAGCAACACAACAAATGTTTTCACAATTTGTGGCAAGTACATCAAATGTACATGATTACCATCATCAAGCGGAACAGAGGCAACATGTGAGAAGTGAAATGGCAAAAACGACAACAATAAAAGGGAAAATTCAACAACCTGTACTTGTTAAATCGCTATCATTAACATCATCATCTTCATCAGGTTCGGTGTCAACACCCCCGATTTCAACAACGAGTGGAAGAAGATTTTCATTGTATGAAAGGCGAACACAAAATTTTCAGCAACAACATCATCTTTCAATGGCTGTACCATCGCCTCCTCCAGCAGATACAAATCAGATGCATCAAGCAACAAAACATACAATGTTATCATTGAATTTAGTTTCATCGCCGCCAATACAATCGCTGACTGAAACATCAACATTTGCAAAATTACATGGAAAAAATAATAGCCCTAAGTCTGTACAAATTGAATCATCCATCACTCATACACATCACAGTACAGATGACAAAGAGAACGAAAACCCGATTGGTGATGATGGTATGTATTCGCCAAAAATGAAACTAAGTGAACATGTTTTAGCGCAACAAAATTCTCCGAGGCATTTTGAAACACCTCCGTCATCAGCATCATCAATAACAACAACAATTTCACGATTTTCATTCTCATCAAAAACAAATTTACATAGTGAAACACCAGCATCATCACCTGGCATTATAACAACTCCGCTGCCAACATCTATAGTGAATTCGGGATTTAGTACAATCACAAATAATAATTTTAGTGTCAATTCAAGTCCATTATTATCATCAGCTGTTTGTAAACATGGTGATTATTTTAAATTTCCTGAAGTTGATTACTTAACACCAAATGAGAAGAAGAATCATCATTCAAATATAATAGTGAATGTTCCATCTACTATTGCAACTACAATATCATCATCGCCACCACCACCTACACCGCCACTAAAATCCTTAACAACACAATCTGATTCTGTCTTACCATCATCACCATTTACATCAGTAATATCAAGTAAAAGCAGTAATTTACAACAGCAACAACAACAACAGGGATTACGATCAGATAAAATAAAGTTGAACATGGTTCAACATCAACAACAATCATCAACCATTAATAATCAAGCAACAAGACGTTCACGTCTTAAATCTATTTCATTAGATTCAGATGGTGCGCGTTTAGTTGAAGATAATTTGGGTATATCAGTTGAAGAATTAATCGAAATAGCAAATCATTCACCTAAAATAAGTAATGAACATTTTGTATTTGATAATTTAACAACAACAACATCAGTGAATGATAATTGCAATTTTAGAGATACCGATAGAAAAATGATGATTGAAGATCATAATCAAAGTAAAAATTGTCATAATAAGTACAATCCACTAAATAAAAATTGCTTAACAATTAATATACAAGATAATGAAAGTCAAATAGATAAAAATGATCGATATATAAATTATAATGATGATGATGGTAGCAATGATGATACGAATATCAATAATAATTCAAATGTTGTAACACCAAAAACTCCAACATTAACACAAATAAAACAAAAAGCAATCTCATTGGATTCATCTGATACAATAATTATGCATTATATGCCATTATCACATAATTTATCAGAAAATACCAGTGGTGGTGTTGCACAAAGACAACATTTATCGAATAGTGCAACAACATCATTACTACAGATTTCGTCAATATCAGTGCCGACAACGCCAAAACGTCAACAATTGCAAATGTTATCGTCTACAGCATCAAATAGAAATAAATTAATTAATACGAAAAAATCTTGTAATATTAACAAATATACAACAAATTCAACATCAATTACACCACCAACAACAGCATCAGTTTTAAAGCCACCATCACTTGCATTATCTGTTCCTCCTGGTAAATTACTTTCATCGTCATCATCACTGTCATCAGCATCAGTTGGAAATATAAATCCTTCAGTAAATCCGCAATTATCTTCATCATTTGATTATCATAATTGTGCTTCAATACAAAAGCAAAATTCGATTGGTCCACATTATATGAGAAAATTACGAAGTTTCAATGAGAATACAATCGATGATGATGATTATGATGATCACTACTTTTTAGACGTTGTTGATGGTGTTGTTGTCGTCGAAGAAGATGTCATTGGCCAATCAATATATGATGATATTGATCCAATTAATACACATCATTTTACTGGCAGTAGCAATGCTACAAATCTATTAGGAGCAAATCTACTGAATCAACGATGTTCAACATCACTAAGTTTATCTAATAATAATTTGAAAACTTTACCAGAGGTTATGACATTGAATGATTTTACAAATGATGAGGAACAAAATCGTCATCATCAATTATATATCGATGAAGAAAGTAAATTATTAAAATCAACTTCAGCATCATCTACATCAGCAATTGTTGGTCAATTTTCTTCATCATTGACACAAGTCACCACTCAATCATCAAATTCAGTTGGCGTTGTAAATACTGGGCCTGTAAATAATATAAATAGTGGTGTGGGAGGAGGAAGTGGAACTGGAGGCACAGGAGGAGGAATTAGAACACCTAGAAATAGTATTCTTCAACGTCGTGGTTCAAATCATAGTTTAACACTTAATTTGAATGGTGGCTCATTGGGGAATTTAACGAAAAGTTTAAGTGTTTCAAATTACAGTTTAGGCAATACAAATTTTCAAAATTCCCAACTTAATTTATCTGGATCAAGTTATAATCTTAACAATAATCAACAGCTTCATCATCAACCGACGACCCTAAATAACATGGCAATGACCGGAACAACAACATCATTAGTTGGAGGTACTTGTATGTCTGATCGACACCCATCAGTCAGTTCAATTACAAACATTGCAGGCAGTTCATCGTCATGTATATCAAATAAGAAAAATTTACTTCAACGTCGTGGTTCTAATACAAGTTTAACTTTAAACATAAAAGGTTCATCATGTATGAATTTGAATCGTTTTAGTAGCCATAGTTCATTGAATATATCATCATCACAGCAACATCAGAATTTTCCATGTCATCAACCGATTGGTGTTGGTGTGAATCAAACTCAACAAAGTGTTGGTGGTGGTGGTGGTGGTATATCATCTGGTCACGGTCGAAAAGGCTTGTTAGAACGTCGTAATTCGAACGCTAGTTTAACATTGAATATACAAAATCGTGCATTAAGCATATCGAATTGTAATTTACGTGGCTCAGCGTGCAGTTTAAATTCGAATGCAACAGAATATTATGAGCATCAACTAATTCCAGATGGATCAAATATGATCGATCCAGAACATCAACATTGTGATCATGAACAACAATTGTATGGTGTACAATATTCGTCGGTAGGTCAAGCTCAAGGTCAACAACGAAAATTTTTAAGTTCAGAAAATTTGAATGTAGTCTCACAGCGTTCAAAATTAAATCAAATGCATTATCGTAATTTATCAAAAACATGTTTTGGTTCAGTATCTGACCTAAATCCACAACAAAGTCATCATCAACAGTCAACAATGATTAATCAGAATCATCAAATAATTGATGGTAATGTTTATTATTCACAGCACATATACGGTGGTGTTGGTAATAGTACTGATGAACATTTTAATTTTGATGAAATATCTAATATGGATGGTGGTGGTATTGCTAGCGAAATTAATATTGATACAAAATTTCCATTTAGGCCAAGTAATTTATGCTCATGTACGGGTGTTAGAAATATAACAACACGGCCATTGTCACCACAATCAACATCAGAAGATTTTAAAATGTATTTAGCTAATATACAATTATTGCAAAATGCATCGAATATGTTAAATAAGGAGCATTTAAAAAAGCTAAGTTATATATTCGAAAAGAGCTATAATAATAGTAATACAAATACAACAACATCATCATTAAATGATGACGAGAGAAGTGATAAAATTCATCAAAATGAAAATGATAATGACAAATTCAATGAAGATGGTACGATTTCATCAACAACTGCTGCTGTTGAAAAGAACTTCAATAATGATGATGATATCATTAATATAACAATCAATTTTCAATTACCAAATGATGATGAACAAAAATCATTATTACGTAATTTACATCAAGAATTTTGGGATTTACCAACAAATTTTCAAGAGAAACCATTAGTATTTGGTTCACAAGCTAAAAATCGTTATAAGAGTATATTACCAAATGAACATTCCAGAGTTATATTAGATTGTGAGCCAGGCTATTTACAAGAACCATACATCAATGCCAATTACATAAAGGTGAGTAGTATTATTATTCAAAAAAAAAAATAAAAAATAAAATAAAAATAAAAAAAAAAAAAAATAAATAAATAAATAAAAATAATACCCTTGTTTTTATTGTAGTTTTTTGTTTTATAGTAGATGACAATTATTATAAAAATTTTTAATATAAAATTTTATTTCATTTAAAAATTTATTTATTTAGGGTCCGGACTATACACAAAATAGTTATATAGCAACACAAGGACCAATGTCAAATACAATATATGAATATTGGCTTATGATTTATCAAAATATAAAAAAATTCATTTTGAATACAACAAATGAATTACAGAAGGAAGAAGAGAAATCTCAAACGTTATTATCTAATAATATGAAACATTTTATAACAACACAAGAAACAACAACGGCACCGACAACAACATCAGAAAAAATTAATTTTAAGACAATCTCTGATAATAAAAAAGAACATTTAGATCAACAAAATTATGATCAACAGAGTCAACAACAAAATATTAAAAATATTTATTTTAATCAAAAAATTGTTATGTTAACAAATTTTATTGAACATAATAAACAAAAATGTTCAATTTACTTTCCAATTGAACAAAATGATATAATGATAATAACAAATTCAAATGAAATAATTGATAATGGTGAATTGATCGAATTTTATAAAAAGTACCTGAATAATTTAACAACAAATAATAGCGAGACTGATGAAATTAAATCATCAATACCAATGATGACAACAATGATGATGATGGTTATGATGAAACAAAAATTAGATGAACAACAACAAAGTATTAATACTGATAATTTAAATGAAATAATGATGAATTTTAAAGAAATGAAAATTCGTATCGATCAAAAAAATTTAATTGATTGTATACCAAAAATGAATTATTTTGTTATTAAAAATGCCGGAATTTTAAATAAAAATGGTTATACAATACGTAAATTATTATGTTTGTATTGTCAAAAAGATAAGCAAAAATTTATTAAAATATCATCTGATGAAATATTGTCAACATTGTCACCATCATCAGTATCATCATCATCAGCATCATCATCAATATCAGAAATATCATCTTCGAATATTGATAATATAGAATATCATGAGCAAATTGTTGAAAAATTTGAATGTTATCATTATTGGTATCCAGATTGGCCAGATCATAGATCACCAAATGATATTGGGGCATTATTAGATATGAGTTTACATTTATTAGATGGTCAATGTGAATTAGAATTCGATAATGATACATGGATTTCAAACTATAATCAAACACAATCAACAATATCAAAAGTAGCAACATCATGTTCAGAAATAACAACAGATTCAATTAAAATTGATAGCAAAAACAAAAATAACATTGACTTACAACCAATGCCAATAATACATTGTTCAGCTGGTATTGGGCGTACTGGATGTTTAGTTGCTATATTAAATGGTTTACGACAAATGAGATTATCATCATCATTATTATTAAATAATACTGCTGTTGATTCTTCTAATACTGAACCATTATTACCATTTACACCAACTAATAATGATAATCATAACAGTAAATTAAATACTACCACTACTACCACTACTACCACCACTACCAACACTACTACTACAACTACTACTACTACTACTACTACTACTGCTACTTCTACTTTTAATACAATTAATGATTATGATAATATAAAAAAATTAACAATAAATAATAAAAATGATTTTAAAAATAATAGCAATATAATAAAAAATTCTATACAAAATTTAACAATAAATAATAATTTAATTAATGTTGATGTATTAGCAATTGTATGTAATTTACGTTTACAACGTGGTGGTATGGTTCAAAATTCTGAACAATATGAATTAATACATCGTACATTATGTTTATATTTAAAACGTTTAGAAGAATCAAAAGATGATTTAAATCAGAAAATTTTAAGAAGACGTTACAGTAAATGTGACGCACAAAAAGAATGACAACAGAAATATCAGTGTCAACAGCAACGAAAACAACATGATGATGATGATAATAATATCAATAATGATAAGAATATATAAACAAAAAATTTGTTATAATGATAATCATGGCACCAATAATAAATCAATAATGAAAAGATTGAAATCTAAGAAGAAAAAGAAGAAAAAAAGTTGAAATAAATAAAATATCCAATCTCTATATATCACATTAAATATGATAAAATCGTATACTCTCAGGGGGTTGAAATTCTAAAACAAAAACAAAAAAATTATATATATATAAATAAAAGTTAATAACAGCAAATATAATTGTTAAATAAACAACAGGAACAACTAGAGGAAAAACGCCCAATGAAGTGTAAATTACAAGCACATGTATTTAATTAATAACTACATACCATAATTACAAAGCACATTGAATATAATAGACAAATTTTTAGAAGATTGTTGTTAAAAAACAAAAATAAGTAAAAAAAAAATATCATTAAAAAATTTATAATAAAAAGAGAAACGTAACGATATTATCTGACTATCATATTTTATTTTTATTTCAAATTTATTATTTTAAATATGTTTTATTTTTTTTAATTTTTCTTATTTATTGAATATACATATGTGTATTATTTTGTTTATTGAGTATATAGGTTATGTATCTATGAAAAAAAAAAAAAATGTATAAAATTATATGTATTCAATTTTTAAGTCATAACGACAATATATTGTATAAAAACAAACAGATAGAGAAATTTATTATATGCACTGTACATTTGAAAATAAATTTGATAAACCTTTTTACTGATTATTATTTTTATTTAAAAAAAAAAAAAAAAAAAGAAAAAAGTTAACTGATTGTTTAGAAATATTTTCTTTTTTATTTTCTAATTTAATACTTTCTTTTTGTTTATTCAAAATATAATGATACCTGATATCTTTATAAATATTCAGTTATATTACTAGTACACTTTACACGATCATATGAGAGTATAATATTATTATAAAGATATATATTGTGTTTTGAGTGTTATTTTACCATCTTTTTTTTTTTGAATTTCTAATTCGAAATATGAAACTTAAAAAAAAAAAATTAATAAATAAAACAAATAATAAAATTTACTATACCTTGCTTACTTATAAATATTTGAAAAAGATAAAAATCAAATAAATAAATAAAAATAAAACAAAATGAATTTATGTTCCTATTTTTCTGTCTATTAAATGTTTTTATGTATAATAAAATACAAATATTTATTTTAACAACAAATAAATAGAGCAAGTTTTAAACAAAGAAAGGATATTAAAAATTTCAATTTAAAAAATAAAAAATAAAAAATAAAATAAAACAGCAAATAAGAAAGAAATAAAAGAATGGAAATCGCAAAAATTTCATCAAAAAATATTTTTCCTTAATTTCAATAAAATAAAAAAAAAACTAAATAATTAGAAATTTTTAACATAAGAAACAGAGAAACATTAAAAGTGTTAAATGCACGTACTTTATATATTTACGTAAATATTAGATAAATTCAAATTAACAAAAAAAAACAGTATAAATAAAAGGAAAATAAAAAAAAAATGAAACTTATTACAACACATAATGTTGTAAACGATAAAGTAAGTAATATAAAAGGCAATTTAAGAGTTGAAAGGCTATAAAATTTAATTTAAAAAAAAAAGCAATTAAAAAAACACACACAAATAAATAAATAAAAAATATCATTTTAAAATTACGTATAAATTAGAAAAAAAGGAAAAAATAAAATAATTGATAAAAATAAAATATAGAGGAATTTAATGAGAAAAAAAAAATTAATTTTTCTTCTTCCATTTGAAAATGCATAGAAAATTTGAAATTAAAGAAAAAATAAAATTGCTATTAAAGTGTATTTAATGTTGTAATAATAACGATTTGTTGTACACTAATCAATAATAATAATTTTGTAGCTTCATATGTAATAATGATGTACATATATGTTACATGGTATAAAACAAACAATTATAAAATAAATTTAAATCTATACATATGTATGTCTAAAATTTATATGATACATTTCAAGCATTTAAATAGCAAAGAAAAATTCATGTTAGTATAAATCTGTTCCACATAAACAGAAGAAAAAAAAATAAAAAACATAATTGAAATAAAATGATAATATTATATTTAAAAAAAATCATATAGAAATAATAAAACACAAAACCAAAAAAAAGTATGTGTTCATTTGTTAACATGTGTGTCATTGTAATAAGAAAATGTATCGGAAAAAAACAAATTTTATTTGAAAAAGAAAACAAAAAAATATTACATATGATGGAAAAATGAATTTTGAATGTTGTACATGGCAGAAAAAAAACAAACAAAAAATATTTACTACATATTAAAGAAACATTTTTTTTTTCATATACACACGAATGTGTGTATTAAAATGAAAAAAAAAATAAGTAATATCAATGGAAACCAAAAAAATAAATAAATAAATAAATAAAAAATAGAATAAACTGATGATAGCATATACGCACATTGATTTCTCAATCTTTATTCTTCTTCTTCAAAAAAAAGAAAAAAAAAAAAACAAATTTAAAGTAAATACATACATATATTTGGGGAAAAATGAAAAAAAAATTAAAATAAAAAAGCTACATATGTATGTATATTCAAAAAACAAATATGCTAAAAAAATACTAAGTAAATATTTAAAAAATTTTTTAAATATAAAATTAACGATAAGAAAAAAAAAAACATAAAAACAAAATTTGACTTTCAACATTGACAAAAATGTTATTTTGCATATAAGCATTTTGCATTTTGTTAAACTACAATCAATCATATGTACACACACACCTTATAAGTAAATGTGTGACAAATGATAAAGTAATAAAGCAAAAAAACAAAAAATGGCAATATAGGTAATTAAAAATTAAGAAATTAAGAAAAAAAAAATAATAAAACGCTTAAAACTTTTTAATAGCAAATAAATTTAAAAAAATTAAATTTGATAATATGACTATATTCTAAAAATTATTAACTTTGTATTAATTTTATATACGGGAATTCTGGGTTCGGGCACTATGTATAGTAAGATGAAAATTTTTGGTTTGAGGAATATATTTGTTATATATTTACAGATTGTGGGTTTTTGATTTTTTTCTGACCAATCCAATATAATTGAATAATGAAAAACAAAAAAAAAACGTATATCCATAAAAAGTAATAAAAATTTGAACAATTTAAATGATCTTATATAGAAATAAAAGGTACCGAGAATAGATTTAACACACAAATATACAATATAAGAGAATCTTAAATATTCCATTATACTAATTGAAGTTTTAATGTTAAATTATATATGTATGTATGTATATTATTGTAATTGATTTTAAATATACATAAAAAAAAAATGGAAAATAATGAATTTCAAAACATAACATTAATAATTATGATAAATAACCGGAAAAAAAATATATAAAAAATGAATATAAAAATCTTGTTATCTAAATGTATTCATTTGTTTACTTATAAAAAAAAAACTTAAACATGATTGTAGAATAAAATTTAATAAAACAAAATAAAATATTCTCGGTACACGTATGTATACATCATACCTTCAAAAAAAAGAAAAAAAAATTTATACATATACAATCAAACACAAAGCAGATACATATATATACATGAAAAATTATTATTGGAAATAAATTATTTTTATTTTTTTTAATTTCTAAAATATAAGGAAAAAAATTTGCAATATTTTTATCGTAATTGATGTCAAAAAGTAATTTTAATATTATAAAATAATTAAGAAAAAAAAATGAATCTAAATCAGGCTGTCGTATTATAGTATTCTAAAAAAAATTTATAGGTATATAAGATCAATTTGATATATTTGATTTACATGCATAAAATGTGTTTTTGATCTAAACAAAATTTTTTTCTTCTGAAATTGAAAAAAATGAAAAAAAAAAAAAATCAAAGGAAAAAAAAAAGGAGAAAAGATGTATGTTTTAACTGTTTATTTCAAAACTGAAGAAAATTAAAAATTTTTATTAATAAATTTTTTTATGTAATTTACATTACAAAAGTACTTGTACTTTTTTATTCGACAAGGTGAAGATTTGATTAGAAAAAACAAACTTCCATACTTATTTTCAAAATTTCTTAGTCAAAGTATCCTTTTACATTGGAGCTTAACAAATAATACAAATATTATTATTACTTGAAAATAATATTTTAGTATTTAAAAAAGCGATTATAGCTTACTACATTTTCATAATAAACAATTTGTAAAAAATTATCAATTTTTATTAACAAAATTTTTTTTATAAAAAAAATGCAATTTCTAAATTTTATGTTAAAATTGATGTCATATAGAAATACATACACAGACACAAAAAATAAAAAATAAAAATATTGAGAATTTAATATTATTAAAATGAATAATATAAATTTAAAATTTATAAAATATTAAGAGCAAAAATTTAATGTGAGAAGTTTTCAAATTCATTACAGTGTAATTAAATTCAAAAATTATACATAAAAAATTTAGACACAAAAACGAAAAGAATTATTTTAAATAAATATAAATGGATTTATATGTAATATTTCAAAATAAATAAATTTAAAAAAAAAAAAAAAAAAAACCCAACTTATAAAGAATGCATGAGAACACCAATTTAGCATTTAAGATCTAAGTGTAAATTTAACATAAAAAAAAAAATTCAGAAAATATGAAAAAAAAAATTTTATTATTAAAAATTAAAATTATTAAACAGAACAAGATGAAGCGGAAGAAAAAAAAATTATTTACAAAAAAAAAAAAAAAGAAAAAACAACAAGAAATAAATGAAATAAATAAAAGAACTTAAAAACAAAACATATTTTAAAAAAAGCAAAAATTATTTACAAACATATATTATTAAAATAATAAAATACTATTATATATACCTACATATGTATATTGAATATATAAATAAATAATGTAAATATTTGTAAGACGATCAAAAATTTTATGTTTGAATATTATAAAATATGTAGAAAAAAATATTTATTTATTATAATTTTTTTTTTTAAATTATGTATATAAATACAGAAAAAATTATATACATCATATTACATAATTGCATTGATGATATTATGTAATGACATTATTAGAAAAAAAACAAACAAACAAACAAAACAAATTTAAAATAATTCATTTTTGGTACATACAACAGAAATACAGTAGGAAAATATTAAATAGAATAAATTTATAAAAAAAGCTCAAATTATCTAATACATGAAAAGATACATATATACATATACATATGTGTACATATATAGGTATAGAAAAAGTAAAAAGGTAAGTCGAAGACAGATAGATTTTGATAAGTGTATGTCCATCAATTGAAAAAAAAAAAATGAGGGAAAATTAAATTATCACGTATTTTGTGTGTATGATACACATACATACGTTAAAATTCATTTAACTATATGAATAGACCTGCAATATTTGAAATTTTCCAAAATATTCATATAGTTAAAACAATTAAAACAAAAAAAAAAACAAAACAACAAAACTCTTCTCTTAGTAAAAATGATGCTTGTATTGTGAGTTCATATAAAAAACTCAAATATTTTAAAATCTGTATAAAATCAAAAAATATTTTAATTAAAAAAATAAAATAAACCTTTTCAAATATTTTACATGAATTATTTTAAATTTAATCATAAATATTTTGTACATAATGTATATGAAACATTTACACTATATTAAATGTAATAAGAATATAAAAATTTACTTCGTTAGTGCCTTTATGCACCGATTGGTATTAAATTTCGGTAATACCTTTATGGTGTACACTTGAGTAATTTTTACAACAAACATAAAGTTTAATACCTATTGGTGCATACGGGCATAGATGTTTAAATTTAAAAAAATATATACACATACATATATATATTTTTTTAAATGTAGAAATAATTAAAAAAAGACGTCAAAATACAAAATGCAGATATTATATGTAATTTTTTCTATATATGGTATATATATATATATATATATATATATATATATATATATATATAAAATTAAACAAAAACGAAAATACTAAAATGCACACACACACAGATACACAAAGAATTTATTTACCTATGCAAAAAAATAAAATAAAAAATAAAAATTATAAAACAATTAAATAACAAGAATACATTTTATTTTATACACACATTTTTACATATACATATATGTATATGTATGTAGATGAAGAGAAGAGGATGGGATAGACTGAATTCTTGGACTGTAGATATCAGCCAGGAAATATATTTTGTTCTTATAGATAGACGGCAAATAAAAGCCGTGTAATATATATACATATATAAGTATGTATGTATATAATATACATATATTAATCATTATTTCTAAATAAACGCAATAAATTAAAGGGAAAATGTTTACAAAAAAATTTAAAATTAGAATAAAAGTAAATATTATGTTTAGTGAATATGAAAAAAGGACGTCAAAGAATGCAATAATAAATAAAACTATTTATATATCTAAATAATTAATGTATTAAATAAAATGTTTTATGAAAAAAAAAAAAAAATCAAAACAAAACAAATGAATGAAAGTAAATTAAGAGAAAAAGCAAATATTTAAAAATACATTACATATTTTGTTGAATTATTTTTATATTTTATTGTACATTAAAAAAAAAATTACATAATAATAATAAAAATTATCACTATATTATAAATTATTATTATATTATACACAATGAAATACAAAGCGAAAAAATTGAAAAAATAATTTAAAATAAATCAAAGTATTAAAGCAAATAAATAAAATAAAACGAACACAAATTTAATATTAAAAAATTTTTCAGAAATATTGACAATCATATATAACAAAAAGAAAAAAAAAAGAAGAAAAAGCAAAACAAAAAAATGTGAAAAGAAAACATAAAATCAAATTTTTCCTTTGCAAAAAATATCTACATTTTTAATTTTTTTTAGAAATATTTTTAGAATTTATCTTTAAAATATCCAATTAACAATTAAACATTACTGTTAGATTTGCATTTCTTTTACTATAAATTGTTTTTTTTTTTTTTTGTTTTTTGTTTTTGTTTTCACTTAATTTCTGATCAAATAAAATTATAAAAGAAACAGATACTTTCACATGTAGGGTATATAGCCATGAATTAGATTAATTAAAGGATTTGAAAATTAATGAGAAATAATAATCAAAAGGAATTATTTTTATTTATTACAGTTTTTAAATGGCCTTTAAGATAATATTTCTTGATGTGTTTTGTATTATTAATTTTAATTTTATTAATTAAAATAAGAAAGATTAAAAAAACACAAATTAAATGAAAAAGTAAAAAAATTACACCCAAAAAACAATTTTTTTTTTTTAAATGAAATATTCACTAAAAAAATCAAGAAAAAAAATGAAAAATTTGAAAAATAGAAAAGCTATCAAGAAAATAGTAAAAATTTAATTCAAAAAGGAAAAAAATAAACAATTAAACTCACAGAACAATACACACAAATTGTAACATAAAATTTCAAGAAAAAAAAATATATAGTAATACATAAAAAAGGAGGAAAAACAAACACAATTTTTTTTTTATTTGAAATTATTGTAAGACAAAACCAAAGTCTAAGAGAACTAAAACGCTTAAAATTATGTGACGTAGATATATAAACATATTATTATATATATTATAATTATCATTAATATACATTTAATGCATACACATATATTATATTGAACAAATAAAAAAAACAACAATAGCAACAAAAAATGAAATAAATAAAAATGAGATATAAATGTAAATCTACATACATAATAATTGAGAATATAATTACATATACAGTAATCACAATACAGTATGTATTGTGAAAAAATAAAAATGAAAAACAAATTTGGGAAAAAGAAAAATTCGTTTTGTTTTTGGTTTTTTGTCTTCTTTTTTTGGATTTTTTTTTTTTTTTTTTTTTTTTAAATCAAGAATGATAAATTTGCAAATACATAAAAATAATTTTTAATGTAAAAATGAAACAGGATTAATAAAAAAATACAATTAATTAATTAAATAATAATAATACAAAAAATATGCACATATAAATATTATAATAATTATGTGAATATGTGAATGTATGTTTAAATATATAAATTGGGATAAAAGAGAGAACAAACCCATATTAGTTGTTTTATTTATTATCAGTTATTTTTATTTAAATCTACAAATATTTTAAATATAAATTTGATACTTTTTTCTTTTTAATTTTATGTAATTGTAGTCCTGTGGCCTTTGGCTTTATTGAATTTAATAGATACCATGTTAATTTGTGATGGCATGACGACCATTTATATACTTTCAAGATAATCAGTCATTAGAAGATGTTATTGTTCTTTCGCTCTTGAAATTAAAAGAAAATCAAAATATCATAGTTAACTCGATGTTGTTACTAGTGTAGAATATGTCTTATCAAATTAATAGAACATGACGATAATAAATTGTCAACATCATTGGGCTCATTCACTGTTTAGGCCACACGCAGACAAAAAGCGGAGCTGAGCTGAATTTATTAGCGTTGATTAAATAAACACATTGTCTATAATATGAATACGCACACTACAAGCATATACTGAACAGAACTGACAATTGAACTAAATTGACAGTTGCTGATTTATGTCATTGGTTATTATTTGTTTAAATCAGCTAATGACGGTTGCCTATTCAAAAAAAATAATACTGTATTTAGTGCATTCTTTTGAAGATCAGTTTCAGCATCCACGTCACATGATATACTTACCTGTTTTGTCTGTATTTGCGGCGCAATAATTTTCCGTGCTAAAACTGCCAGTAGCAGAGAAGTTTACACAACTCAGTTTAGCTTAGCCCCGTTTTTTGTCTGCATGTGTCCTTAGTATATGTATGAAATTCATGTTTTTGTTGTGTCTGTTGCTAATTTTGAAACTGTTATTGGATTCTAGTGGTAAATCGTATTGTACATTAAAATTGAATTTGCTCCTATATAAACCAAAGAATATAGAATAGGAATTGGATAACCCTTCGATGTGAATAACCAACTGTAAAACTGAACACGTTAAGATACGAATGATAGCATAGAACCATCATGAAAAATGACATTAGTGATTGGTCGAGGCTAATTTAGACTGTAATAATTGCAATGAAGAAAAAAATGAATTAAAAAAATCATAAATTATACATACAAAAATATATTTGCTAAGTAAAAGTATAAATGAATTTTTTAAATTTTCCTTTTTCTCTTTGTGCTCTTTAAGTTTATGGTAAGTAATGACTATATTCAACTAAATATCTTCTAACATTTATTTTTAAAATTTGGATGTAAAAGTGATGAAAATGGTAAGGTTAAGGTAATGTCCTGAAAATTAGAAAATTGATAACATTCAAATCAAAAATAAAAACACAATAAAATATTATTTTTAAATTACTTTTATTTGAAACATTACATCTTTTTTTTGTTTATTTTTTCGATTTTTAATTTTTTTTTTCTTATTTTCATTTTCTTTATTTAATGTTAAATATATTTTTTTTTTGTTTTTGTTTCTTTTTTTGTTTTGTTTCTTACTCAATATATATATATATTTATATATAATATATAATAATTTAATTTTTAATTTTTTTTTTCATTCACATGATTCGCGAGGTTAGGTATTTCATTTTTATTAATATGGGTTTTTTTTTTTTTAATTTAATTTTTCTTTATAATGTTATTAATAGTAATAATATAATTATAATATTTTTTTTTTTTTTAATTTTTTCCTTTTTTTATGATGTATTTAATTATTATGATGTTATAGGATTTTTTTTCTTTTTTCTAATTTCCTTTAAATTTTTTCTTTTTGATCTTTAAATTATTATTTTTTTTTTGTTTGATTTTTAAAGTCATATAATAGATTTTCTTTTCATTTTAATTTTTGTTATATTTCTCATTGTTCTTCATACACATGATATCATGTTAGTATGTGATGTTTTTTTAAACAGAGATTGTATAATTACATTGACTATATTGTAAATTGTTTTTGTTATTACATACATTTTTTTTATGTATAGATATTACACTTTCTTTTTTTTTCTTAAAAAAAAGTTCGATTGTATTCATTCTAGTATCTTTAATTTTTAATTAAATTTTTCTTTATTATTTTTATATTTATTATTATTTTTTAAAATTTATTTTGATATCATATACTTTCTAAGTCTTTTATTTTATATTGAGCCTTATTTTTAATTTTTCTTTGTTTTTATTTTTATTTTTTTTTTTATTTTCTTATTTATTACAAGTATACGTGTTTAAAGTAGTAATTTGTTTTATTTGATTTATTTTTTTTACGCCAGTTTTATTGTAATTTTTATTTTGTTCATGATATTTGAAATTTTTTGATTATTATATGTATTTTTTTCGTATGTGAACAAAAAAAAAAAAATACATTTTTAATTATTTAAAAAAAAAATCAGTTTTTTTTTCTATTTCATTATAAGGGAAAATATCTGTGTAATAAAAGTAAAAAGAAAATATGAATTTTTATTTGTTTTTTTTTTCTTCTTATTTTGAATTTGTTCAAAATTTATAAAAACGAGGAACATTTTCATGTACATATGAGTTTTGATTTAAAAAAAATCTTTTGTGTAGTTTGTATGAAGAGAGGAAAAAATTTTCTTTTTGGTTTGTTGTTGTTGTTTTCTCTTTTGTTGTAGGAAACGTACAAAAAAATTACATACAGAGTTTTTTTCCCCTTTTTTGTGAGTGGTTGTATTTATGTATTTATTTTTGTTTTGATCGTTTTTGATTTTTAACGTATTTTCGTAAATATAATAGGAATCGTGTGTTTTTTTTTTTAAATTTTGTTTATAGGAACCATAGGGATTCAAATTGTAGGAATTTTTAATTTATATGTTTATTTATAAATTTTTTGCATTTAATTCCATATCAGTATTTTTCGTTATGTTATCGAATAATATGGAATTTTTTCTTTTTTTTTTGCTTATAATTTTTTTTTCTTTGTTTTTTTTTTATATTTTACATATTAGGAACTTGTCATATATTTTCATATTTTTCTTTTTAGGTTTTTAATTTTTTTTATTATTAAATTTTAATTTATGTCTAGATTTTTATTTATTATATCTATATATTATATGTATAAGAAGAAAAAAAAAATTTTTTTTTTTAAATTTTTTTTCAGTTACAAATTTCATTCAATCATTTGACATTTTTTTTTTATTTTTGGGAAAAATATATATTTTAGGAAATTATTAATTTTTTTCGATACTTAAAATTATTAGGAACTTCAAGCTGTGTTTTTATTTATTTTTATATAACTTTTTTTTATTTTCTAGTTTTTTTTTGTTCAATTTTTTTTCTTTTTTCCTTTCCATTCATATTTAGAAAAAAGAATATTTAAAACATTTCATTTTATCAAAAACAAAAAAAAAAAAAAAATGTTTTTCTTTTATTTTTATTTATTTACTTTATTTTTTATTTTTTTTTTATTTTAATTCTAATTTAATAATACAATACATATGATTTTCATTTATGCCTTCAATGCTGGTGTTGTAAATACGCTGATTGGATTTTTTATTTTACTTTACGAGTACTTTTGTTTTTGTTATTGAATAGAAAACTGACATGATGTACACGAAATCCGAAAAAGAGCAATTTGAAGAAGACGAAATATAAAAAAAAAAATGATAACGAAAAAAATTAAAAAAAAAAAGTTAAATTTACAAAGCAGTTTTTCTAATTAAATAGAGACAGCGTTAAAAAAGAAATTCTAATTAAGGATTAATAATTTTTAAAAATATTAATCAAAGTAAAAATAATAGCAATTCAAAGTATCCCTCTTGACAAATTTTGTGTTTTTTTTTCTCATTGTTTATATTTTCATTTTGGTTTCTTTTATATATTTTTTTTAATATAATTATTTTTTTAATTATTTATTCTTTTAACTCTATTTTATTTTTATGTGAAATTTGTATCATACACAATTAAAAAAAATTTTTTTTTTCATTTTTTTTATTTTAATTTTCATTCAAATATTTTACGTATACTGTGATATGTTTTTTTTAATTTTCGTTTATTCATTTTTTTATCATTTTTTTAAAAAAATGTTTTATTTTTATTATTTATTATATTTTTCATTTTTTTTTATTTCAAAATCTACATTATTATTATTTTACAAATTTAAGGAAAAACGTAATTTTTCCTTAATTTTCTGTCGGTATAAAAATTACTTGCTGTTATATGTTTTGAATTTTTTTTTCCTTTTTTTGGTTAATATTTTAATAATTCACCTAAAAATGGAATGGAGGAAAATGGAGGATTCTTTTTTAACGCTATCTTACTAAAGATGAAAATGTATAATTGAAAAATATGAAAATATAAAAATTTTATCTGAATAAAAATTCAAGACAAATGGAAAATAAAAAGCTTATCTGACCTTGAATTTTGTTCATGTTGAATTTCTTTTGATTAAGTGTAAAATAATGACATTCTAATGAGAATGAAGATAAAAATAAGAACTATGCTTTGATTCGTGCAATTGTTTCTATGAAATTTTGAAGTGAAGATTATTTAAAAGAAATCATTTGTTTTTGTATCTAATAACTTTATTATGAGTTGTGTTTTCGTTTCTCCTTTTATTTTTCCAATATCATCCGATATCATTAATTAGTTTTTTATTTTTTTAATATTTGCTTTAAATTATTTCATTTAATTTTTTTCAACTTTTTGTTTTTCTACGCATACACATTTATTTACATATAAATAATACCATAATTTTTTAAAAATATTTTAAGATTTTTTCTTTTTTTTTTTTTTAATTTAGTTTTATATTTTTATTATATTTTTTTTTTCTTAGATTTTTAACCTTTACATATATTTAAATTTAATTTTAATTTCTTATAATTTTATGAATTTTTTAAATTTGTTTTTCTTGTAATCAAATGTAATTGCGAGGATTAAGTATTTATTATTTATTTTTTTTTTTTTTTAATTCAAGAACACTTTTTTTTTTATAAAAATACTTATATACTTTTAAGTTTTACAAAAAAAGAAAATTTAAATTAATTTTCAATTGTTTTGCCATTTTATTCAAATCATAAATATAATTTTTGTATAGGTATTTTTAGTTTATTTACTAAAATTTTTCATATTATCTCTGTTGAAAAACAAACTGGACAGGTTTTTCCGACATAAAAAATAACTTTTTTTTTTGTTTTTAATGAAAAGAATAAATCAAATTAAAAAAAAAAAAAAAAAACAAGTAAATAAAATTTTTGAAAAATCAAACACATGTTTTTTAGTTTGAACCACATAAACCTAAAATTTATATACAGAAATAACTTAGTTACAAAATTAAAAAAAAAAAATTAAAAGAGAAGCAACGTTAATAGAATGTAAAATAAGTTTTGTTTTATTCAGTTATTTTTTTTTTTTTTTTTAGTTAATAAAATTTGTGTGTTTTATCTTTTAAGTACATATGCATAGTATGAAACTTGTTCTCGT
The DNA here is from genome assembly GCA_963971155.1 of Anthrax anthrax. Taxonomy (NCBI): domain Eukaryota; kingdom Metazoa; phylum Arthropoda; class Insecta; order Diptera; family Bombyliidae; genus Anthrax; species Anthrax anthrax. The sequence continues at coordinate 17,318,417 of OZ020121.1, forward strand.
CAGCTTTTTCCTTTTATTCATTTTTATGTTGTGTTACATTCATTCCTTGATTAATAAAATTTGAATTCTCTTCTTATCATTTGTGTGATTTTTATGATAATTTGTTGTTGTTGTGTTTTATTTCCTTCAAATTTTAACACAATTTGTTCCACGTATACATATTTTTATGTAAATGAATTCACATTTGTTTTATGTATATTGTAATTCATTTGTATTTAAATGTACTTAGTCATACATATGTACTAAAAACAATAGATTTTTAAAAAATGAAAAATGTATCGTATTTTTCGTCATTTTTGCGGAAAATTTTTAATAACATTTTTCTTGAAATCGTATGAAAATGTAACATTCTGATAAACGAATTTGCTTTTATTTCAAGAATTTTCTTTTTAAATTTTCATTTTAGTAGGATTTTATTAAATTTCACTTTATTTATAAATTATAATTTTTTTTTTTGTAGTTTTTTTTTTTTAGATTTTTATTCATGTGTTTATTAGTATTATTATTATAATTATTATTTTAGTTTAGTTATAATATTATAGGTATTCATTTATTTTTCTTATTTTTTATTTTTATTTTATTTTTACTTAAAAATATATAATTAATAATAAATATATATAATTTTTTATGTATAAATATTGTATAGATAAAAATTAGGAACTATGTGTTTTTTTTTCTTCTTCTTAATTTTCAAATTTTCATTTTATGTTTAATTTCAATTTTTCGTTTTTTATATTTTATTTAATTATTATTTTTTTTTTGTTTAAATTTTTATACGTTAATAATATTTTATTTTTTTTTGGTTTTTGCTGTTTTCTAATATAATTTTTTATATATAGCTGTTTTTCTTCTCAAACAGCATTCACCCTATCTCATTTAATTATTTTTAATTCATGCGAGTTTTGTTTTTTTTTTTTTTTTAATATTAATTTTTTTTTTTTTAAATAACCAAAAATAAAATATATATTGCATAAAAATTAAATAAAATAAAATCAAATATAAAGTTTATCGTTGAAAATGAAAGGAAAATCAAAAAAATTGCATGTACTTAAGGAATGGATTAAAAAATCGATTTTAAATGAGTACGAGTGATTTTAAGTACAAATGTATTCGATTTTTGTAATTACTGAGCATTTTTTTTTTAATAAAAATAAGTTTAAATATTCGAGTTTTGGATTTTACCTTTCAACATATAGGCGTGTATATAATTTACAACGTAAAAATAATAATAATAGTAGGAACAAAAAAAAATAATTAAAATTCATTTCATTTATGTACACACGATGGTATATAAAATAAGCGACTTTAACAATAAAAAAAAAAAATAAAAAAATCTAAAAATGAAATATTTTCAAATTTCAATAGTACATACATAGGTATATAATAATAATAATGATAATAATAATAATAATAATTGTAATATAATTAATTATATAACTGGATAATAATTTAATAAAAATAACTACAAATATATTTAATTAATAATATTTTGAATTTTACTTAATATATAAATTTATGTATAAAACTAAAAATTGCACTAAAAAAATTTTCTTTATTATTATTATTATTATTTGTTATTAATAAAGTAAAATAATATTATATAATACATAGCATAAATAATTATTATTAATGCACACGTCATATCTGTATAATAATATATTGATTAATATCATATTTTCGTATTTTTGTTTTTAACCACAATTAAAAAAATTAAAAAATAAAAAATAAAAAAAAAATTAGATTAATACATAATGATTTAAAAATCATTGCACGAGTATACCAATTATGTAATTTTTCGATTTACATTTATGAGTTTTATTTAACTAAGAACTATTTATATGTGTTCTACTTGAATTTTAGGATCTTGCACAAGAAGACACTAAAAATTGTGTTTTTGATTCTTTTTTAAATTTTTCGAAATTATTAATTCATATATTCAATTTTAAAAGGCATTGTATGTTACTCATCTGTTCATATGGCATTAAATTTGAAAAAAAAAACATATTCATAATTTAAACCAAAATTTAATGAAAATTTAACGAATTTAATCAAAACAAAATGAAAAAAAAAACAACAAAAAAAATACACAAACTAAATTACATATTAAAATAAATAAAATTAAATTAAATAATGAATTTCTATTTTATTTAGTTTTTTTTACTTTACGCGATTTCTATATAGGATTTCTGTATTTTAAGAGATTTATATTCTTTCACTATTTTTTTTAATGTTTTCTATTACTTATTTACTTTTCTTTTTATATGTATGTATATAAATGTTACATTATTTCATTCATTATTTTTTTTTGAATTTATTTTATTATTAATTTTTGTTTTTTTGAATTTTAATTTAAAAATTAAATTTTATGTAATATTAGTGATTTATCTGAGATGATTTTTCTACATATTCAATTTAATCCGCTTATACAATTTACATGTATAATAATGATTAGTAATAGTAATATAATTACAATACAATATATACCTATATTTATATATATTCATGGGTAGATACATATACATATATAAATATGTACAGATGTAGATATACATATATATGTATACGTATGTATCTATATTTAGAGATTTTAAATAATTTTTTACTATTATAATTCTTATACAGTGTTCACAATTTTCATGTATTATATATTTCATGCATCCATTTTTCAAATTTTATTTTTATTTTTTATTTATTTATTTGTTATTATCATTTTAATTTTTATAATTATTTTTTGTTGTTACTATTTTCACATTTTATATATTTAGAAATTTAAATAATTTTTATATTTATGATAATAATAATTTTTTTTTTATTATTATTATTATTTTCTTTTTGATTTATATTCAATTATTTGTTTATTAATTTCCTTCTTTTTCAGTTATATTTTCATAATAATTATTTATTTATTTTTTTTTTCTCATACTTCTCATCGTTTCATTTTGTTTGTTTTTTTAGTTTTAAAATTTTCTCTTAAATTTTTATATATTTTTAATATATATATAGGAACCATGATTTTTCTTTCAAAAAAAAAGCAAAAAAAAAAAAATTTTTTTTTCCTTTTTTTCTTTTTTTTAAGGTTTTTTTTCTTACTTATTTATTTTGTAAACTATATATTTATAATGTATGTAATAAATAATTTAATGTACTAGAGTAGTTTTTAGCTTATTTTTATATATAAATTTAATTTAAGTTTTTTTTTTTTTTTATTAAATTAATTTCAAATTTTTATTAATTTTATAAGTTCATTTTTTTATTAGTTTTTTTTTTTTTTTGAAAATCTTAAATTTTATATGCTTAGATTACATATTAGGTTTTATCATTTTTTAAATATTTTTATTTTTATGTATATAATCTTCATATTAATTTTATCTTCCACTAAATATATGTGTTTGTATATGTTAATCTATTAATTTATATTAGTAGTAGTAGTTGGTTTATGTTGTTGATGTTGTCATATTAACTCCAATTAATTTTCACTTATTTTATTTTTTTACTTTTTAAATCTTATAAATTATACTTGTTTAAATCTTTGAAATTTCTAGTAACTATAAAGTAAGTAGTAATATTTATTTTATGATTTTTTTTTCTTTTTAGTTTTCATTTTATTTCTTTGTTTCAGTAATAAACTACATAATGCTCTCAGATATTTTGGATTTTTCTTATCAGTTTGTCTTCTTTTTAAGTGATTATTATTATTTTTTTTTTTTCTTAAAAAACTTTTATATATTAATTTTAATTTTTCTAAATAATTTTCTTACAGTTTTGTTTTTTGTTTTACTAATTTTTAATTTTTACTCATTGTGTTGTTATAATTTTTAGTGTAGCATCATAGCTTTTATTATTTAATAATAATTTAAGTATAGTAAATTAGTAGTAGTTTATGTAGTAATAATATGATATTTTTGTTGTTGTTGTTTTCTTGATTTTCTCATTCTTACATATTTTGTATAAGTAATATTAGGACTTTATTTTCATTTTTTCATTTCTCTTTTATTTATTTGCCTTTTTTTGTTGTTGTATATCGATACATATGTTTTAAATATCATTTTAAAATGTAATTTTACAATTTTAATTCATTCATTTTGTTTTCATTACAAATATCCTTATTTCATTTGATTTTCCCTTTTTTTTCCATTACATGTATTTTTAATATTTTCATTTTGATTCAAGTTTTTTTTTTTTTTTTTAATATATTTCTGGAACATTTATTTAAGCAACAGTCTTTTTTCAATTAATTTGTCTTTTTTTCATGTTTCAAAATTTTATCCTTATATCATATTCATGTATAAAATTAAATTTTATTTTATTTTTATTTTTTTTGTATTTTTTTTTTCTTTAGATTTTTCTTTTGTTTTGTACTTAAAATATCATTTTATGTAGTAACTTTTCAATTGCATTAAATTTTTAATATCCTTTTATTTGATTATTATTTATCCAGATTCAGTTTTATTCTCCTTTGGTTTTGGTGTTTGCTTGCTTATTTGTCTGGGTTTTTTTTTTTTTTTTTTGTTTTGTAATAAAATTAAAATTAAAATTTAATTACATATTTTAATTTATGACGAAAGGAATTCTGCAAAAACATGAAAAAAAAAATCCATCAGTTTCTTATTAAATATTATTATACTTTTTTTTTTGATTTTTAATTAGTTATTTGTCATTTTCTTTTTTTCCATTTTGATTTTCTTGAACTACTTTTCCCTTTATATGTTCATGTTGATTTTTCAATATTTTTGTAGTTTTGTGCGTTAATTTAACTTTCCAAGTTTTTATATAGTATATTTTTTTTTTCTTAGTCCTTCCATTATAATAAATTATGTGTTGATATATAAATTATAATTTAAAAGTATTGAATATGCCTTTATAAAATTGTTTTTATTTTCTTTTCCAGTGTACAAAATAATTTTTGTTTCGTCATCTCTTTATTAATTGATGTTATTTTCTTAACTTAAATATTTGATTTTTTTTAATTTTGATTTCGAGTTTCATATAGAATTTTGAAGACTAATGAAAGAATTTTTTTTTTATAGTTTTTCTGGAAAAAATGAGATAAAAACATAATTTTTCTTTTTTGTTTTATATACACTTATTGTACCTGAATTTTTATTATGCATATACGAGTATACATATTTAAAAAAAATTATAATAAATTATCGAATTTAAATTTCATGAAATACACTATCAACGATCAATACACTTTGATTTTAATTTGAATAAAAAAACATTCAATATCATATTCGATCATTCATCAAAAGTTATTTTAGCCTAACTGACAACCCTTCATACCCCAAATTATTTTTCTCGCAAAAAAAAAAAAAATGTTTGAAAAACCACACAAAAATATCGTTACAAAATTCAAATACAAAATATCATCTTTTTTATTAGATGATATACCCTAGAATTTCATAAAATTGAAAAGAAGTTAACAACGTATATTGATGTGTAGTTTTATAAAAGAAAATCAAAATATTAATATTTAAAATTACTAACCTTTATTTGTTGTTATATATTTCTTCATATTAGATTTATTTTTTGTTTTGATTTGAATTTTGATATTTTTTTTCTTTTTTTTGTTTGTTGAATAAAATGTACTAAAATTTTAACGATATGCTGGTATTTATTTTTTACTGTTTTGAATAGATGTGTTGTCTTTTCCTTCTATTATATTTTTTTTATTTTCCACCGATGACTGAAAAAAGTACAATTTAAAACAAAATTTGTAATTTTTATTTTCAGTTTATACATATTTTATTGTATACTATATATCATGGATCAAAAAAATTAACATAATTTAAAAAAATGAAAAAATATTTGAACAAAAAAAAAAAATAAACAAAACAGATGTACAAACGTTATGTGTTTTATTAAAATTTTAAAATGCTGATGGAAAATTAAAAAATTTTTTGAACGAAATAAATACATGGAAAATTTATTACAGTGTATTTAAATACTCGTATGTAGATAAAATTGGTATGTTTTATTTTATAAATAAAAAACAAATAAAATGCAAATTTACAAATAAAAAGCAGATTTTTGCAAAAATAAAATCATATTTAGACACAAAACAACACAGGGAATAGTAAAATAAACGGATACCACAATGGTAAATTATTTAAAAAGAAAAAAAAACTATAACAATAATAAATAAATAAATAAAACACAAAACAATAATTTTGTTTTTCATATTATATATAAATAAAATGTTACATTTATTAAAATCATAATAATAATCATAATAGTAATAAAAACTAAAAAATAAAAATAATCATTTTTTCAGTATGTATTTTGTTTTCTTTATAATCATTTCTATATTTTATTTTTTTATATTTTAAAAATAATAATAAAATATAAACTATATTTATGCAAGTAATAATAGTAATAGTAATAATAATAATAATAGTAATTACTTTAATTATAATTAAAATTTAATGTAAATAATGATTTTAGTATAACCATTTCTTTTTTCTAACAAGAAAACTTTGTTTTTTTTTTTTTTCATTTTGTAGTAGTGTTTTTTTTTTTTTTTAATATTTATTTTATCTTTCTTAATTATTGTTATTTCAACGTACGTATATTTTTTTTATACATATGTATTTTCTGTTTTTCTTATTTTAACCTATAAATAATATACTAGTAGTAATAGTAGTAGTAGTTACATGTATACGATTTCCTTTTTTTTTCTTTAATTTTTCTTTTCAGTATTTTCTTTAATATTAATTTTTTTGTTTTCATATTTTATAGTATATTTATTTGTTTGCATTTAAAATTTTTATTTAATTACTTAGAAATATTTGTAGTCAAATTGATATACAAATTCATACAATCTTAATTTATTTGAATTAAAAAATAAAAAATAATAAAAAAAAAATTAATAAAAATGTATGTGTGTATATAATATGCATGTTATCATTTTAACTTGAATATTTATTTAGTATTATGACATTTTTCTTTTTTATTTATATCTTTAAATCATTTTATTAAACGTATTTTAATTTATGTGTACGTCCAGTATGTTCTAGTTTTTTAAATCATATTTATTTTATACATATAGAGTGGCATTTCAATAAAATACTTTAATTCTGTTATGTTTAAATTCAAGTATATGTATATGATGTAAAAATACTTAGAATTTATACACATTATTTAAAAGTCTTCCATTAAAAGGACTATTGAAAGTGAACTCTCTTCATTTTCACTGATAGATGACTTGAACAGACTTAAATTGTCAACTACAGTCTAGTTTTTTTTTTTTTTTAAAAGAAAATATTTAAAATGCGCATTGTTATTTTACGTATTTTAGTTAAAGATATGCTTTGAAACACATATTGTTTTATTATGTCCATTATATGCAATATATTCACAAATATACATGTGACTTTGTATTGAATGTTTTTTTTTTTTTTTTTTAAATGTTAATACGAGTCTTTATCGTTTTTGTTTTTCGGTTAATTTAAATTTTTTGAAATTTTTAAAAAACTGATAAAAGTAATGATAAAGATAAAAATATATATTTACACACGTGTCTATAATATTTTATTCAAATTTAATGTTCATTTTTAGTATTTTCTATATTTTTATTTATTTATTTACTTTTTAATTATTTAATTTATTTATTTTATCTACTGGTATCAGTTTCATAATAGGATTTATTAATTAATTAATATAATGTGTGATTTATATGCGGTGCATAGATAAAATGTAACGTTATATAATATTTATGTATGCATGTTTAATATACAATATATATGTATGTGTATATGTTCCATGTTACATTAATAAAAACTAATAATGCGAGGTTTTTATACATAATTAAACAAAAATAAAAATACAAATATATATGTATGTATGTATGTATACAATGTATATTATTTATATGTATGTAGATTCATTTTTATACTGATATATATCTATCTAATATTTATATGTGTATGCTTATATTATATGATATACATAATATTCGTTTTGTAAAAATAAAAATCTATACATGTAAAACTATTATAATAACAAATATGTAATTATTGAAACAAAAAGAAGAGAATTTATTAAATTTACAATTTATAACATTTCGTATGTATTTAATAATTTTTCTTCTTTTATTTGTCTAGTAAAGAGTGGTGTAATGTTTTAATAGTAGTGCATTATTAAATTAAATCAATTTATATTGAAATTAAAAAATAAAAATAAAAATAAAATAAAATTAATAATAATAATTTGTGGTATTATTAAAATTTTTATTTATTATTATTTTTATCAAATAAAATGTATTTATCAAAATTAGAAAAAAAAAAAAAAGAAATTAAACTTATTTAAAGCATTTCTCTATTTATAAAGATTATAATTTAACATACGAATAGATATGTTTGAAACGTGTAATTACATATTTCATTTTAAAACTATAAACTCATACATATTCAATATATGTATTTATGTGTACATGTGCACAGTATTACTATTACTGTGACTGTCTTGTTAGTTTCGGTTTATTTGTAATTTTCTTTCGATTTTTTCTGTATACACAGATCCATACAATTTGTTTTTGTTTGTTGTTTGTACATATCTACGGGTTTCATTTTCTTTTATTTTTTTTTTTTAATTTTCCAGAAATTTATGTAATACAAAAGACATGTATTATATTGGTTCTTTTTTTTTTTTTTGTATTCTTTTGGAATTACAGAAGTAATTCAAAATATAATTTTTAGCGAGGAATATTTGCATTTGTATGTATTAATAAATAATATTATTATTGTCGTTTGTTTTTTTTTTTTTAATTATTATTTTTAAAAAAGATGATAATATTTTATATATAGGAAGACAATTTTACCTATTTACTTTTTGATTTTATTTTTATACAAGTATGTTTTTTTTTAATCAATGATTTTATTGTATATTAATTAAAGATACTTTTTAAAATACGTACATATTATATTATTTAGGTATATAGAAAATTACGCCAACCTTAGATTTATTTTATTCAATTTTTTATTTTTGTTTATTCTACGCATTTAATAATTCAGAAAATTAAATTCAATAAATATTAAATTTGCCCAGATCATTTCATTATTATTATTATTTATTTATTTATTTTTTTGATTCAATTTAGAAAACAAAATTAGTTGTGGTATATGTACACATTAACGTGTAAAATTTCTATGTACGTTTTGTTGTGTAGTCGATCTCAAATCAAGCATTAGCATTCATAAAATTTATACTTTGAGTTTAAGCTTTAATCAAAAATTTCATTTTTATATTGCTGGAGGTAAAAATGATTGAATATAATATAAATGTGAGATAATGTATAAAAGAGAAATGGAAGAAGATTTTATTCAAATCGAGAATCTGCATCATTCTGATTTAAAAGATATTTTTGTATTATTATATGTTTTTTATTCAATTTAATTGAGTGTTTTTTAATTATTTTATCATCGTTTATTTATATTTTTTGTTCGATTTATGTTTAATGTTTTTTTTTTTTAATTTTTTTTTTAAACTTTGTTTTATTTTAAACATGTATATAATTATTAACATATATTTCATTATATATATATATATCAGCCTTATACACATTTTTTTTAAATCCTATATACTATAATGTAAAATATCTTTCCTTTGTTTTCTAAATGATTTAAATAATTTTGTATTTTTTTAACGGTGCAATAGATTCAAGCCTTTCTTTTATATTTACAATTGTTTTTTTTTTCGCTTTTAAAAACAATTTAAAAAAATAAAAACAAAGAAAAAGGGAGACAAAATAATACACATATTCTTGAAAAGTAAAAATTAAAATTTATGTAAAAAAAAAAAATAAATAAAAATAGAAATAAATCATACACGAAATTATTTTTTAAAGATTTTGGTAATATATTTTATATATGTATATATATTTTTTTTTAGACTTTTCTTTTATTTTTATTCGTATTTTGATGTATGTAAATTATTAAATTCTAACTAAAATTCCTAAATGCAAATTTATTACTTAATTAATAAAACATTATTGTATATATAGTATATATGTGTGTTTATGTATATTATATATTTATAGTTACTATTCATTACGTGAAATATTTTATTATTCTTACTTCTAATAAATAAAATCACTAATCATACAAATAAAAAATAAAAAAGAAGAGAAATAAGATGAAAAAATTTTAATTGAAAAAATTAAAAATTATGTAAACAAAGATAAAACTAATATTTATATATTTATGTATACGCATGTGTGTTGTTTATGTATATCTTAATATCAACGCAATATTTTTTAAATTAGCCTAACAAAATTACATAAAAATGCACTCGTTATGTGTACATGCATTATTTTGTTTTTTTTTTTTTAACTTTATTTTTGTTTTTATTTATTTATTTCTATTTTTTTGATAATGAATTCTCTTAGTTAAAAATATTTCTGTAATTTTTTTTGTATTTACTTATAATTTATTTGTTTTCTTTTTCTTGTTAAAAAGCAGTCACATATTGAATAATAATATTACATATTTGTATGTTGTATTTTATTTTAAAAGTTTTCTTTTTTCATAAGTTTTGTTTTTTGTTTAATTACAGTAGTAAAATTTATTAGTACAGCGCAAGATGAGACTATGTTTTTTTTATATTATGTACGGCTTTTTACGTATTCTGAAATTTTATATCGTTTAAATATATTTGAATCATTTATTTTTAAAAACTTTTACTTTTTTTCAAAATATTCAAGAAGTTGTGATTGTAATTCTTAACTTCAGAAACAAGAAAAATACTTTGATTACTATCTCATTGAAGATTTTCCATTTATTATTTAATCCGAAAAAAAAAAATAATAATAATAATTTTTAATAAAGTTTTGTATTTAAGCCACATTAAAAATTAACTACCTACTCATTTATTTATTTTGTTTGATTTTTTATTTTGTTCTTTATTATGTATTATAACTGATTTTTACTTTTATTTTTACAAAATTATTTCAATTGGTTTTATCACATGTCATGAAAATGAAAACGAAATATAATAACGAATTACAAAATTATATAAAAAAAGTGATAAACTAAAATCTAAAAATTTGTAAAAAAAAAAAATTATGATACATTTTTTCTTTTAAATACAATAAAATAAAATATAAATTTTTAATAATAATATGAATTTTTCATTAAAAATGAGAAATAAAATATGTAATAATAATATAATACAAAAAATGATATATATAAATAATATACTAATAGTGTGATTTTTTTAATGTGTGTTGAATACAAAAACATATCATGTACTGTACTGGTGGTATTTTATTCGTGTCTGGTGTGTTTATTAAGCGAAAATCAAATTTAAAAAAATTCAAATACAGTAAAGAACGTAAAAAATGAATAAAAAACAAACGACAGCAACATAATAATGACGTCCAAAATATATAATATGGTAATTATTTTATTTGATTAACTCACCACTCATTTGACTGTAATTATATAATTGTTGAAGAATTTCTGAATTACTTGGATGCATTCCACTATTAGCTGTTGTTGCATTACTGTTGTCAGCATTAATTTGAAGCATTAAATTATTTTCCATTAATAATTGTCGTGCAGCTACAGCTGCAGCAGCAGCTGCTGCTGCTGCAGTGGCAGCAGTAGTTGTTGTCGTTGTTGCTGCTGTTGTTGATGAGGCATTTATCTCATCAGTTTCATCATCATCACCCAATATGCCACCACCGTTGCAATCAATTGATCCCGATGATAGAGATGATAAAGATAATGAAGAATTATCCTTTTGTTGCTGTTGTTGCTGTTGTTGCTGTTGATGATGCTGTTGAATTGCTGCCAATTGTTGTTGTAAATGTGTTAAATTCATTAAATTTGCTGCTGTTGCTGCTACTGTTGTCGTTGGTGTTGTTGTCGTTGTCATATCAAAATGTTTTTGAATCGTATCAGAGCTATCATCATTCTTCTCAACAATATGATGATTTGAATCATTATTCATTTTACATTTATCATTAGTCATTATGTTTTGTTGTTGGTTTGATAAAAAATTTATTGAATTTTGCATAAAAAAATTATTATAAATTGATAATGAATCTTGATGTTGTTGATCATTTTGTTGTGATTGTTGTCGATTTAATAGATTCTGATGAAAGAAATTATTACCACCACCACCACCACTGATATCAATATTACCACCATTACCATTCACATTATTTAATTGTTGTTCTAATGAATTTTCATTTGTATCATCAATTAATAAAGATGATGATGGTGAATTTGATCGTTTATGAACGGATAATGATGATGGTGATCTTGTATTCATATTATCACCACCATTACCATTACTATTACTAAAATTATCATTATTATCTAATGATAAATCATTATTATTTATCGAAGTATATCCGCTTATTATATCATTCGATTCTAACATCAATTTAACTTTAGCTATATGTGAAGCTGAGAATACATGCTCTTGTATATTAACATTTTGTAAATTACAAATTTTACAATCATCTAATTTTGATGATGATGATGGCTGATTTTGATCTGATTGTTGTTCAATATTTTCTATACTATCATCAACAAAACGATTATTACGATTTTTCTTCTCTTTTGCACGTGCATTCTGAAACCATACCTATGTAATAGTGTACAAAAGAGAGAGAGAAAGAGAAAGAAAAAAAAAAACAAATTAATGATAACAGTAATTACAAATACAAATGTATGTAATTATTGATAGTAATCAAATTAAAATAAAAATAAAAAATAACAAAAGAACAAAAATTTTTTTTGTTTTGATTTTTTGGTTTTTTTTATGTACTTGCTAATACTTAATTATTTTCAAGAAGATAAGAATTTTGAAAAAGAAAAGCTAAAAAAAGAAGCAAACATAAAAACATAAAAAAAAAATTAAAAAGTACTCTACTTTATACATATAATAATAATTAGTGTGTATATTCGGTATTAAAAATTTATATATAATAATACTATTTTAAATTATTTCAAAAATACGTTGTGGACAACATTACGTATATGATTACAGTGTATGGATTTTGTTTATTTATTTATTTATTTATTTATTTTTTTTTTCAACTATTAAATTTAAAATACTTACTTGAATGACACGTTTTGATAAACCAATTTCATGCCCAATATTTTCACAATCAATCATTGTTGGTGTTTTAATATCACAAAATAATGTACGTAATATACGTACTTGTATATTAGTCATTTGTGTACGAAAACGTTTTTTATTATGCTGTAAACTTTGTATACTTGATGCTGGACTTGATGCTGGTGAATTAATAATAATATTATCCCGATCATTTTGATTATTACTGTTATTATTATTATTATTATTATTATTATTATTATTAAATGTAGCAAAATTTAATTCTTCTGGTCTTGTTCCTGTTCTCGTTATGCATTCTCCATTAACACTGCAAGCACCTTTTTCTGTTCCTCCATTGTTGCCTAAACCTAATCCTAATCCTGTATTTTTACCATTATTATTATTATTATTAGTATTATTATTATTGTTATTATTATTAGGAGACATGTAATCACTGTCACAGCACATATCATTATTATTTATTTGATTTAAATTATTTTTTATATTACGACCAAAATTTATATTATTCTCATTATTATTTGAGGAAGACATTACAAAATAATCATTTGATTCATCATGATCATTATTATTTGAATCTGAATAACTAATATCACTATCACTTTGCTCATATTTAAATTGTTGATTAATTATTGTTGACGGTGTTATTGTTGTTTTACTTAAATCTAATGGTAAACCATTTTTTGTTAATATACCATTATTTTGATTATTATTATTATTATTATTATTTTCTGTAAGATCTAAATTAGAATTCATTGATGTAATACCTGTTGAAATTTGTTGTCGTTGTTGTTGTGACTGTTTCTGTTGTAATGTTTTAGGTGACGATGATGTTGCTGTTGAAATTTGTTGAAATTTATAATTTTCGTCATTATTTTCATCATTATTGTGATGATCATCATTTAAAAAATTCGAAAATCCATGAGCATTTATATTATTATTCTGATGATGGTTACTGTTATTATAAGTTGATGATGTGATTAAATTTTGTGATGTTGTTGTTGTTATTGTTGTTGTATTAAATGAATTTTTATATGTTGTTGATGATGATAATGATGATAAACTATTTTCAACAATTGTTGTCGAATCAAAATTTTGTTGCTGCTGTTGTTTAACATCTGGTATTTGATCAATATTTATCTGTTGTTTATCTGAATGTTTTGATTGTAAATGTGATTCTAATGCTGATTTTATTTTAAATATAGCACCACAATATGGGCATTTTTTATTAATTATTTGTAAATTTTGTCGAAATTGTCCTTTACGTTCTCTAGCACGTGAATTTTGATACCAAACCTTTTTTTTTTTTGTTTTTTAATTGAAAAAAGTATTTTTGTTTTTGGTTTTTTTTTTTTAAATATTTTTATTTTAACGATTTTATTTAATATCCATTGTCGTATTAACACAGATACGTTTTGTTATTGTTATGTTTAATTAAATAATTAATTTTTTTTTTTTCATTCATGAATAAATGTTTTCATTTTAAAAGATAAAAATAGCCAGAGTAGAATACACGCACGAAAAAAAGAGAAAAAAATGATATAAAATTTTCAACATTGTAGTATATTTTGCTTTATCAATTTTTTTTTTTTTTAATTTTATTTTTTGTTTTTAATTTTATATCAATTTTAAATGTATTTAATTTTATTTATATTATTTATTTCATAAATATTTAATATTTGTCTAAATTATTATATTATACATACATATATATACTTTATATATACGAAAATGCAAGCAAAATAATAGAAACAAAAAAAAAAAAAAAAAGAACGAACAAACCAAAAAACAAATATAATTATTGTTCAAAACAATACGCGAAAACAAAAAAAAAAATTTAATTTTTTTATTCATTTCAAAAGTATAAAAAAAAAAACTAATGAAAAATTAAGTTTTTATTTATTTATTTATTTTTTTACATATAGCTTTTATTTTTCAAAATCCATCTTCAATTATTTCATTTAGGAATATTTTATTTTGTATGTGTATATAGCATTTATATTAAATGACTCTCCAGTTCATGTTACTAAAAAACAAAACACAAATACGAAAAGAAAAGCCAAAAAGAAAAACACAAAAAAGAAAATAAATGAAAATTGAAAAATAATACAAACAATAATAATACAATTTAAAAAAAAAAAAGGAAATATTACAATATTAAAATAATAAGAAATTATGTAATACAATTTTTATTTAAAATTTTCTTACACAAAAAGACTAAAAAAAACTAAAAAAAACTAAAAAAAATTTTTTTCTTCATTTTAAAAAATTTTGTTTTCAATGAATTGTATCTATTTATTCACACATATACACAAAAAATATTCTAATACTATATAAGTGAATAAAAAAAATTATGAAGAAAAAAATTGATTTAAAAAAAAGGTGTAAATAATGATAATCATATGCAACACACAATTATAATAAAATTACGAAAATCAAAATGAAAAAAAACCAAAAATAAAGAGAGAAGAAATACAAAAAAAAAAAACGAAAAAAATTATTATTTTCTTACCTGTACAACACGTTTTTTCAAATTAACTTTCTTTGAGATTTCTTCAAGCATTTTCCTACTTGGATTTGATTCGTTCTGATAGCATTCATACAAAAAATTCAATTGTTCGGG
The DNA here is from genome assembly GCA_963971155.1 of Anthrax anthrax. NCBI lineage: Eukaryota > Metazoa > Arthropoda > Insecta > Diptera > Bombyliidae > Anthrax > Anthrax anthrax. The sequence continues at coordinate 17,334,123 of OZ020121.1, forward strand.
CAGAATTGTTGTCCTTAAACGTTTATTATTTTGTTTTTCAGTTGTTGTTACATGCTCAACACTACCAGCGTTATTATTATTTGTACCACTTCCTGTCACATTATTTGTAATACCAGAACTACTACAATTTGCTGATGTAACATTTCCATCTCCAATGCCGGTCATATTTATTAAAGAAGTATTTGTTGAATTTGATCCACTCAATGGGCTCATTGGTATTACATCGTTTGACGAATGAAATGATCCAGTAGTGCCAATTGTTGATGGAGGAGTTTTTGAGCTGACAATACCAGAGTTATTGTTGAAACTATTTGTTTTAAGAACGGATGTGTTCATCTGACTATTTTTCAAATTTGTTGGAATTGGTGACAATGGCGACAATGGCAATCCTTTAGAACTTGATGATGTAATTGATGTACCTTTTTGATGATGTTGAAGGGCGGCAGCAGCAGCAGCAGCAGCAGCGACAGCAGCGTGTGACGATGATGATGATGGTAATGAGTTCAAATTATTATTATGATTATTATTGTTTGAGCCAGTCTTTTCTTGATCTTGTTGCTGTTGTTGTTGTCCGATCACCCCGCTCCCACCAGCTGCTAAAAGAGCTGCTGCTGCTGCAGCTACTGCCGCCGCTGCTGCACTAGTTGTTGTTGTTGCTGATGTTGAAGCATTCGCTGGTATTCCAGCACTGTTTCCGAGACTGTTAGTGATGGTGTGGCTGCCACTTACAGTGCTGGAGCCAGGATTCCCATTGCCTATCGATGTCAGACTTAGTAACGGAAAGTCATGTATTCGTTGGGGCGAGGCATCTAACTGAAAAAACTTCTTTGACTCATTTAATTGATAATATTGAAGAAGGAACTCAATATTTGGCTTATTTCCGCCATCATTCATCAATTCATCAGTTGACTGTTGTTGCTGTTTAGCTTCATTTTGTATGTAATATTGGTATAAAAAATCATAATTAGTTCGTTTTTTCATTTCATTTGTTTGATAATAATTTGCTAAATATTCGATATCGAAATTGTGTTGTTGCTTTTGATATTGTTTTTTTAATTCATCATTAGCTTCGTTTTGCATGAAGTATTGATATAAAAATTCATAATGATCACTTTTAAATTTTTTTGCTAGTGCATCATTGTATTCGTTTTCTGATTGATTTTGTTGCATTTCTGGATATTTACGCTTTTTTTGTTTATTCTGGGATAAATCAATTGAAGCATCTTGAATTCCCGAATCTATACTACTGCTACCACCATGACCACTCGCATTATTCAAAACTCCAGCTTGCATATTTTGTAATATTCCAAATGGACTGTTTTCTGCATAACTCTGGTTTAGAAATAAACTTGGATTCATGATATGAATCAATTGATGTTCTTTAAATAATTCAAACCGTGGAAATGTTAGATTACATTTATCACATTCAAATTTTTGTGATGAAGGACTAGTATGAGACTGATTTGAATTTCCACTTGTTAGTCCACTACCCTGTGATGTATTCACACTATTTAAAGCGCTATTCGTAGATTGCTGTTGTTGTTGTTTAAATAGATTATGCGGTGATGCAAGTAGATTTAAACCAGGACTCGTTGATAGTCCAGGAATTGGTGGTAAATTAGCACCAGAGATAAGACTAGATGCAGCAGCTGCTGCTGAACTACATCCAGATGATCCTGTTACTGCAGATGGTGATTGTGATAAATTCAAATTTTGGACTGGGTTAATGCCACCCATTGCTGCTGCCGCTGCAGCAGCTGCTGCAGCTGCGGCTGCTTGTTGAGCTGCTAAATTTGAGCTTAACAAATTTGCATTATTTATATCAATACTTGAATTTGAATCTTCACTGCTTAAACTTTGAGCAATTTGTGCAGCTGCTATTTGCGCCTTTGCTGATTTTTTATTATTTTCCTCTTTAAAACAATGATTCTTTTGATGACGTATCAGTTCATAATATCTTTGAAATACTAAATTGCACTTTTTACAAGTGTAATTAATATTTGGTTTCTTCTCTTCAGATTCATAAAATGAATTATTTGGTTGATTCTCATAAATTTTTCGTTGCTTTTGTCTAGCGTTCTGTAAATTTGTAAAATATTTGTGTTTGTTAACGATAAAAAATTTTACAGTATTTTTGAACAAAAGCAGGAAATGAAATTTATTGATGAGGAAAATTTGATAGATTAAAATGGTAATACTTTTTGTAATGGATAGTAATTGATTTTATTGCAATAAAAGATTAACAAAGTTTATAATGTTATGAGAGAAAAAAAAATTATTTTGTTTAAATAAAAAAATTTGCTGTATTGTTTTTTATTTTTTGAATTTCGATCACGACTTACCTGAAACCACACCACTATTACTCGAGGCGATAAAAGCAGCAATTTGCTCAAGTACTCTAAATCACTGTCTTTTGGATACGAATTATTTTCAAAAAATTCCTGCAATACTTTAATTTGGTAATCAGTAAATCGAGTTCGGTTAGCACGTTTACCACTTGATGTTGAACTATTCGATGAATTTGAATTTGTTTCGAAATTACTCTTTTCAAACATTTTATTCATTTGAAATTTTTTCGGTGGACCCATATTATTTAAACTGCCCATATTTGACATACTGCTCAATGGAATATTTTCAATTTGTTGATTCATTATTTCACTTATATTATTATAGGATGAACTGTTTGGAGTTTGTGGTCGTGATAAAATTTCAGAGCTTCCACTTTCAGATTTTGTCTCGAAACTATTATAAAATAAATTTTGTTGATGTTGTGAATGCATTGAATTTTGTTCATGGTCTTGTTCATGCTTAATCATATCGTTATCAGTATTGCCAGCATCATCAACTGGTTCTGATTTGATGTGAATATCACCACGTTCACTTGTTGTACTGGAAGGATGTGATAAAGGACGATTATCATGTTGCTGTTGTTGTTGTTGACGAAATTGTTGTGCAGATTGTTCTTGCTGAGATTGTAAAACTAACTGACTTAACTGTTGTTGCTGAAGATGGGAAAATTGAGATTGCGAAGACTGAGATTGTTGTTGTTGCATTGAAGATGATTGTTGTTGTAAATGATGCTGTTGATGATTTTGTTGTTGTTGTTGTGAACCATGAAGATCACCACCTTCAAGAAGAGGTGTAACTTTGGCTTGTCCGGTACGTTCGTATTCTTCAAGATTCAAAGTAGTTGATGGTGGATTATTGAAATTGTATGGTGAATCTTTATTTCTTTGTCGTTCCTTGAATAATGTGTTTCGAAACCAATGCTTTACAACCTAAAGGGAGAAATCGTTCGAATGTTCGTTCTGAAAATGTTAATGATAAAAATTGTTTTAATTATGGTAATTCACCTTCATCGGAAGATTTGCCTTTTTAGACATTTCCATGATACTTTCTTCACTCGGCGAATTATTAATATCAAAATGAGCACGGAGAATTTTCAACTGCTCATCTGTGATACGCGTACGAGCACGCTTTTGATTATTTGTTGCCTGTAATGAAAGAACATCGTCCATCTAGAAAATATTGTTAGTATTCAATGTCTTGTCCAGGAATATTTGTATGTAGTAAAAATATCAGATTTTTTACATATTTTTTGAAACTTACCTGAGCTGCTGCAGCTGCTTGTTGCTGTAGTAACTGTACTTGTTGTCCAGCAACTGGTAATTCTGGAGTAACAGAAGGAACATTTCCAGCTACAGCAGCAGCTGCTGCTGCGCCAGTTGCTCCAAATATCAATGGTGGAGCAAGATTCATGAAATTCAATGACATCAAATGATGAAATTGCATTAAATTGAGCATATCGAGCGTATTCAATGGCAAATTTCCCACTCCAGGTAAATTTTGTAAATTTTGAAGACTTTGTAAACTTTGCAAACTTTGCAAACTTTGCAAATTGGCAGGTAAATTTGCAAAATTTGATGGAAGGTTTGCCAAATTTTGCTCCATAATTTTTTGCGCTAATATTGCTGGATCAATGTTCAACTTCTGTGCTAGTTCTGGCATTAAAGAACTTTGTGGTGTTGTGGAATGTGACTGTTGTTGTTGCTGTTGTTTGAGAAGTGCTGACGCCACTGATGCTGCAGTTGTTGCTTGTGATGGCAAAGAACCTGGCTGCTGCTGTGACTGGGATGAAAATTGTGGTGAAATTATTGATTGCAACTGCGAAGACGGTGACAAAGGTACAGGCGATAGTACCGGTGGGATTTGAGAAATACTAGGCGGTCGTGTTTCTGATTTTTGATCTCGAATGGTTTCACCACTTACATTACCAATTGAGGATGCTGGAGATGGTGAATCTGTCATCTGTTTTTTAGAAGAAAAGTCCAAAATTTCATTTTCAGTCTCACTGGCTTCAAGGTAATAGTTTTTAAATTTCTCAGCAAATTTTTCAAGAAATTCCAACGGTATTTTCTCATTATGAATCTCCTCGCAATGTGACTTTAAGACAAAGATTGATGAAAAGATTTTCTTACAATGACGACAATAATATTTTTCTTCACTCACTTCTGATCTGCCCGATTCGGTTGCATGTTTATTGATTTCGTTAAATTGCTTAACGATATCAAATCCAAAATTCTCCAGTAATGTCTTGTAAATTTGATTGTTGAATTTGGGTATAACGTCTTCTTGTATGCCACTCAAATTTGATGGTGTGGGACTAATACTTTGTTGTTGGCTCATATCAGCGACACGTGATAAATTTGGTGAAATTGATTGCTGCATTTGTTGCTGTTGCTGTTGTTGCTGTTGTTGCTGCTGTTGAATTGATTGCTGTTCTTGTAACCGACAAGCTCTAGTTTGATGCAATACACTTCTCATGTGAATATCAAGTGTACTACCTTGAGCATAAGCAACTTTACAAATGTCACATTTAAATCGTTTCTTAGGACTATCGTAATCATTTTCAGGTGTAACTTTTCGTTTCTGTTGATCATTATTTCCACTTTCCATTTCTGAATCAATTGATTTACGATCGAAATCAGTACTACGTCGGTCAAATTCAATGCTTCTTCGATCGCTGTCGTTTGCGTTTAAAAAATTATTAGGAGAAGTTGATGGAGTGTTATTGTTCTCACTTTGTTTTTTCAATTTATGTAAATGTGAAACACTGTTGTAATGAACGAGAAGAATATTCTTTTGTGTAAAACTTTCTCGGCAAATTTCACATTTAAATGGTCGATTTGGATCCAAATATTTCTCTAGAGGATAATTATTTAGTTTTTCATTACGACGATGTTGATTCGTTTTATAATGTTGAATCATGAAATATTGATGTGTGTATGCGACTTTACATTTGTGACATCTGTATTTTCGATTTACATCATTGTAATTATCCTCAGCCATTTGCTGAGTATTTAGATATTCATCTAGTTCGGTTGTTTCCATTTCCGCAGCACTTTGTTGTAGCATAAATTGATCATCACCTCGAAGGATAAGATCATGGGATGTAGATGATGTTATTGTTAGATCATCTTCTTGCTTTAGACTAAGTGGAGGTGATGTTACGTAGTCTTCTATATTCATAGAATTTTTATTGTCCCCACTTTCTACACAGCTACTTGGCGATGTTGACGGACTTGTTGCTGTATTATTTGACGATTGCTGCTGGTGGGATTGTTCCATATGTTTTTGTAATGATTGTGTACTACGGAAGCTTCGATTGCAAATATTACATTTCGTTGCATCTCGCATTGTATGATATAGCGAATGTGTATTCAATTTCTCCTGAGTCTTGAAAGCTAAAGAGCATTGTTTACAACGATATTTGTATACATGTCTTTCAGATATTACTATATTCATATGGGAATCTTTAAAATGAGACAACATTGACGATAAATTATTAAATAATTGTTGGCACTGTTTGAGCAAACATTGGTACTGTTCATTAACTATAGTGTAATGTTGACTATCACTAGCATGCGTTAATAAATCTTGATGAGATTTAAAACTTTGTAAACATTGAATACATTCAAATTCATCTCTTATTTGACCAACTGAAGTCGATGATGAACTTTGATTATCTGATGCTGATGCATGATCAGGACTTTTTCTGTTATTTATTAACCATTGACTAGTATCGACAAGTTGTAATAATCTTGTGAGACCATCACTGCTAACACTATGAATTCCCATTACATGTTTTTCGAGTGACTTCTTGTCTGTAAAACTATCTTGACATAATGGACATAAAATACTAATTGATGCATTATTATCACTATTATTATCATAATTATCAATATCCTGTTGATCTTGTTCAATACAATCACCACCATATTCAGATTCATTATCACGTTCCCGTTCAGTTTTAATAACATCATCATAATTACTGCAACTGCTACTTGTAACATTTGCATTATTATTATTGTTATTATTATTATTACTTGGCACTGGTGAAGATGATGATGTTGGCGTTATTATTGGTACACCCACAATTCCTCCAGTTCCAGTTGATGGTGCTCCCACCATCCCAACTGCTGCTACTGATCCTCCTGCTGTGGTTGATGATGATGATGATGATGATGATGGTTTATTTACATTAACATTTGATGCAACCGCAGCTGCTGCAGCAGCTGCTGCAGCTACAGCTGCCTGAAATGCTTGTATTGCAGCAGGATTCGTTGGTATTGATAAATAATCTGTTTCCGGATAATTCGGATGTAGATTCTCAATGTGTGTTTCTATATCATTTCTTATTTCTGAGAAATATTCGCAATGATTGCATTTATAAATTATTGTTGTCGCTGCCGTCAATGATCCTGTTATTGATGATGATGATGACGATGTTGATGATAATAATGCTGATTGTGGTAATGATGAAGATTGTAATAAATTACCACTAGTATTGATTCCTAAACTATTGCTGCCAATACTGTTTATCGATGTCGCTGTTGTTGTTGATATTGCCGATGCCATAGTTGTTGTTGCTGTTGCTGGTGTTGTTGTTGTTACTATGTCACGATTTTCACGCAATACTGGAGTTGTTGGTGTCGATGGTAAAGTTTGATTACCATCACTTGTATTACTTCTATCCATATCAAGATTATGATCATATTTATCAATTGGTGAGTGAATTGGACTAATTTTTTCCTGTTTTATCATATCTGTTTTTTAGTGTTTTTCGTATAGAAATAAAAAGAAAATAATTTTGATTTAATATTGATAAAAAAAAATGTACATGTGTATATGTAAGGAACAAATTTTTCATTATTAACATGTAAACGTTAGAAACAAATTGTTTACACATAATAATTCTATAAAATCAAGTTAATAATTTATTTATATTACATTTGCTTTACGGTTTGCATTACATACATACATACGTATGTACGTATATACTATATATGAGTTTTCAGTAATGCAGATTGAATTGGAAATAACTTTTTCCTAACATTCAAATACACAATGACTGCTCATCAGATATTTATCAAAGCAGGTTTGTCGTGCAACTGTACAACATAGATTTGAAAGAATGATTTATTCTTAATAGAAATGATTACTATATGCATAATAATTTTTTTTTAAAAGTTTGAGTTTTTAAAATTTTTAGATTATAATTACGATCTATTTAATCAAATCCAATAAAATGAAGTAAATGATACATGGAAGAATTATATTATTGCTTAATATAAATTAAAATTTATTTGAAATGAAGAATTGCTTTTAATAATGTCATACAAGGTATGTGTTCAAACAAACTTCCTGATCGTTGTTCATTCAATATTAAATAATCAAGTGAATATGCATTACATAAAATGTTCTGTAGTTCTATATACATATGTACATATGTATGTATGTATGTTAATATTTACATTTTAATTTTATTCGTAATAATAATCGATTTTATGATAATTTTGAAAGGAAATCATTTAATACGTCTTAAATAAAGTATGTACACATATGAATGTTTATCAATATACACAGGTAAACATACACTTAATAATCTAATAAAATTATATTAACACATCCGTGTATATATGTATGTATGTACGTTTAATTCATTTTTCTAGGTCATTTTTTTAAACAGACTATAAGAAGTGTTAAATTATAGATATACATAGTTTAATAAAATTAAAATGTTGATGTAGGTACATGTATTTGTATTGAATATTTGGTTTATTGAAATGAACCGCATACATAATTAAGGATGTAAACATTTTATTGAAATAAAAAGCTACATTTTAATATACCCGATAAAAATGAATTCCCTGTTGAACGTATTATTAACGATTATAAGTATAGCTTGAGAAATATTTTAAATTTTGTATTTACATCTTACGGTCTAAGCTACTCTTAATTTGCAGTAAATACGAATTCAATATAGAGATTAGTTAAAAAGATCAAAATGGGTCAAAAGGAATACATTCAGGTTGGTTTTAAAATAACATTTTACTAAAAACAGCCTGAGTTCTCAGAAAAATGAAGTTTGTAACATTTAGTGTGGGACAACCAGCATATGCATGTGTTGATTTATCAAAAAAAAAAAAGAAAGAAAAAAGTTAATTATAAATTTATATCCACAACCTTAATCGAGTAATATAGTATAGTAGTAGTTTATAACTGATTTGTTACTGCATAATTAGTTTTTTTCATATATGTATATATACAATAAAGTACTGTATAATAACAAGGACTTTTAAAACATATAATAATGACACTACCACTACATTGCTACGCAAAATATAATGAAAACAGAAAAAATAACATCAACAAAAATAATAATAAATAAAAACGAACGTATAATAATTTCAAAGGAAAAAAGAATACCTGTACGTTCATATATGTACATACATATGTACAACTCAAATTCTCCTAATTACGATAATTACAAAAAATGAGAGAAAAGTAAAATATAGGAAACTAAAAGAAAAAAAAAGAAAACAACTAAAATGAATTAAAAAAATATATTTTATGTTGTATATGCATTAATTTATTTGTGGTTTTCTTGTTATTATTTTTCTTCCCTTTTTCGTCCTTAATTTATTTTTTGTGCATAACATTTGCTGTATACAAACATGTGAGGTGCAATGCTTTTACATAAAATATACCATATATTATATGTATGTATGTTCTATAATACACAGGTGTAAAGGGTCAAAAGTGTTTTTTTTTTCTTTTATACCTTTAATTTCTTGTTATTATTATTATTTTACTTTTCATTTATTCTTTTCTCATTATATTACTTCTTCGTATATGTTTACATTTGTATATGTACATTTATGTTATTATTCGCCTTTGTTATTATTATATGTTTTTTTTAAATATATTCTTTTTACTAGTTATTATCGGAATTTATTATGATTCTCACCATTAAATTAATACCATATTGAAAATAAAAAAATGAAAAGGAAAATGATAAAAAAGAAAACAAAAATAAACGAAATGAAAAATGAAAGAAAAAAAACAAAAATTGGAAATAAACAAAAAAATAAATAAATAAATTAAAGCAAGGAAATGAAATGAGATAATTACAGTGTGAAATTATGATTGCCAGAAATTGTACAAAAATAAAAAAAAAATATCGAAAAAAAAAATTTTTTGATATATATACACTTATACATTGAATAAAAAATAATTACGACGAATGAAACGTGCTATTGAGTTTTGATTTTTTAATTTAGTTAACAAGAATAAAAAATCAACAGAACAAATAATAAAAACAACAAAATAATAATCATAATGATGATAAAAAAACCAAATAAACCAATATAGCATAAATGAAATTTGATGAAAAAAATACACATACATTTTTTATTGTTGTTGAAGGATAATGAGCTGTACAATATCTGACTGCAGAGTATAAAATATACATACGAATGTACATTAAATTCGTACATATGTATGTACGTACATACATGATATAACACACAGACAGTATTGTACGTGTTTTTTGTTTAATAATATTTTTTTTTAGTAATTTCTATTTCATCAAATTATTAATGATAAATGTATACGCGCATATGTAAAAAAAAGATGTGTAGTAATTTCAGGATAATTTTTTGTAGGCAATTTTTTAATAATATATTTATCGTTGTTACTTATGTATGTATGTACTACAGGTTTTATAAGACATTAAGAAAATTCATCAAAATAAATGAAATTAATGATAATTTCGATAAATAAAATTTTAGTTATAAAAATTAACATTAAACCCTATTCACACAGAACAATGAAAAAAAAAAAAGCAGAAAATAAATTATCTGAATACTCTCAATACGATAAAAAACAAATCGAAGGAAAATGCAAAAGCAAAATCAAAATCAATCCATATGAGCAAAGAATTACAAATAATTAAAAAAAAAAGAAAAAAAGAAAACAGATTATCATCAGATTATACGTAAGAAGAACAAAATTCACGTACATATGTATATAACCTCGAAAAAGATTCTTTGATTTCATTCTCTTGCATATTATTATTATCATTATTATTGTAATTTTGTTGTATTCGTTTGTGCCCTTTTTCCAAAAAAAAAAAAAATCAAATTCAAAAAGGAATTATTAATAAAAAAAAATTTAATTTCACGCTTAAAAATTTTATATGTACATATATCTACATCATATGTATGTGCGTACATAAGTTAAAATTTCTTAAAATTGTAACTACAAAATCGTATGATGTACGATGAAATACACACAAAAAATACAAATAAAAATTTAAAGATAAATGAAGAGTAAACGAAATAAATGAGAAAAGAAAAAAAAATGGAAAACAGATAAAATACAAAGCACATGATAAAAATTGCATTCATCTTTTTTTTCAATCTTATTTTTTTGTATGTAGAATGCGGTATGTAAATTGATGGTCATTAAAGAAATCACCTGGAGCCATACAAACGCCCTCGCAAATTACACGTGCATGCATTTACATGTATGTAGAATATGGTATATTTTTTCGTAATTTTAATTTTTGTTTTCTGTATAAGTATGTGTAATTTTTGTTTAAGATATTTTATTTTTTTAATATGCTCATAAAAAAGAAGACGAAGATTGTAATTTAAAGGATATAAAAAAGAAATTATTTACATGTAAAGAATGATGATTATTTATATGAATATAGGTATATATTGTGCGATCTATGTGTACTTGTAATATTTTTGTTAAATAAAAATCTTTAAGGATTTTTTTTTTTTGGTTTTCGTTTATGATTCTAAATAATATGTATGCGCGCGATCTGTATGTTTATGTGTGCATAATTGCATTACCTAGAATAAAATGTATTTTATGTATGCATAGAATAGAATAAAAAAGTTTATTTAAAAAAAAAAAATTTGGAATTTTATAAAGAAAAATTTTCAGATTTTTGTTTTGTTCATTTAATATACACATAACATACATACATACATACATACATACATACATATGTATGGATACTATGTATTGTAGTATATTTGAATATCATTTATTTATCATCATTATATAATCGTTGTATCATCTTTTTAATCATATTTTTCCTTTTTTTTATACTAAAAATTGTACATGTTTATATATATATATTATATTAAAAATATCTTATATACATAGACACATACGTATGTGCTTATAAATAGACAAAAAAGTTATGCAGAAGATATTAGTTGGAATTCTTTTTTGGTCACTATATGATCTGATATTTCTTAGTTCAAGAAAATGTATTTGTTTGGTTTGTGATTTGCCTGTTTCATTGTAAAATGGCATAGTATAGTTATAGCGTCTTGACATTTATTCAATTTAATTGAGTGAATAAATTTTTTATTTTGGTCTAGAGTCTAGATAACAAAGAAAAAACTGATGAACATTGAACAGTAAATAAAATATATTTATTTGACAATTAATTGAGAATAAATATGTACGTTTACTCGTTTCTTTCACATTTTTTACACATCAATTCAAAAAATGACAAGAAAAATGAAATCGATCTCAATGACTTGAGTAGTAACTAAAGAATTATAACTAAATTTTATTATAATTATTTCTTGTTTTAGTTACTACTATTGTTTATTATTATATTAGTGTACATATGTATGTAGTTATGTAGCGATGGTAGATAGTGTTATTACGGTTATTATGCATTTTTGCTCTTTATATCATATACAGACATACGAGTACATATATAAGTAAATACATTTGTAAGAAAAATTTTATAAATGTTTTGAATGTAATGTTCATAGATTGAATATACATATATTGTATGTACAAATATGCATTTATACATACTGATACATATTTAATTCGTGTCTTGTATACATGATTTAAGTGCATATTTGTATTGTATTGAAGAAGGAAAAAAAAAAAGAAATAATCATGAAAATAATGTTTATTATAAGTAAGAATTAAAAGAAAACCCATTTGTTTTATTTTTCCTTATTTTGTATTATGTTTTCTTTTAAATGGATACTTTTTAGCATAATACATTTAATATAATTTAAATAAAAATTTGTTCTTTTTTAGATTTTACTATTTACTTTATTTATTTATTTTTTTTTTTTAAATAAAGTTAAAACTTGAATCAAATTAATGTTAAAATATTTAGTAGTATTTTTTACGTACATATAATAATCGTATATACATATATAGAATTTAAAACATAAATAGATAAATAAAAAAAATACAATTTTTTGAACAAAACTAGAAAAATTAAACAAGCGAAAACTAAAGAAGTATGTAAGAAAAAAAAAAAGGGGAAAAAAACGGATTAACAATAGAAAAAAGAACAACAAGAAAACAGTTTCAATAAATAATACAACACGAGTATTTTAAATATACATATAAAGAATATTTGAATTTTTTGTTTTACTCGTAGATACAAAGTACCTATGTATATGTTTCTAAAGTGTATTTTATAATTTTTTATAGAAAGTAATAGATTAAAAAAAAATTGTTTTGCTTCTAGTAAAAAAAAAAAAGACAAAAATGGATTTTTGAACTTTTGAACTTTTTATGTACCACAGCAAAAACACCCTATAACCAAAAAATGTGTACATATTACAAGTATTTTATTACTATATACATACAATTATGTACGTGCAACCATTGATGAATTATTTTTCTCTTTTTGAAAGTTTTTTAATTTATATCTGAATGCATTATAATCGAAATAAAATTTTGAAACTTTTTTTTATATTCCTAAAACAAAAATGTTTATATTTGAACAATTATTTCTTTTTAATTTTACTGAAAATGCAATGCGCATAATATACCTATGTATATATGTATGTATGTATATCCTAAAAATGGTTGATACATAAAATAAAAGTATACGAATACACTTATGCTGTTATAATCATTTGTAAAATTAGGTTTTTATTTATAATGACTTCAATTTCAATATCTACATTTTGTATTCACATAACATGTACCTACATACCTATTAATTTATTTATTTTTAATTTTGTTTTCATTTAAATATGTTGTTGCTATGGTGGTAGTTACTGTTAGTGTAAATATACACAAAACAATATTTATATGTACGTGTAAAGCTTCAAGCATTTTATTACTCCTATTTTTTTCTACCAAAGAATCGATTTTTTTAAATTTATTACTTTCATTACAAAATATCGTTATTAAGTGATTTGTTTACGCTTTATTAGATAAACTTTTAGACTTACATATGAAAGTATACATATGTATGTTGTATGTACATTTATAAGCAATATGCCAAAATCAATATATTGGTTATAAGAGAAAATAATTAATTTAGTGTTTTTGCATTTCTTTGAAAATTTATCATATTAAAGATCTGTACAAAGTAATGTATATAAATACAATGTTGAACGTTCATGTATTATTTTCTTTTATATTTTTTTTTGTTCATTTAATTTTGTGAAAATAATTTTTTTTAATTTTCACTTTCGTTTAAAATGATTTTTTGATTTATTGTTTAAATTTTGTATACATATTACATACATATATTTTTCACGTATTCAAAGTACAAAGCCTAAATCAAAATACTACAAGCTATTAGTACCTATGTTTAGTAGTTTTAGTAAAAAATAATATACTTACATACATGTAAATTAGTCAAATGTATAAATGTAAACTCTAAGGTTCGTGCATTCGTTTTTTTTTTTAATACTTATTACTTTACTTTTCATTTTGGCTAGGACTTTTGAAAATAAACGTTACACACATTTTTTTTTTTATTCAAATAATATTTGGTTACTTTGAAAACGTTTATTGTTTTTTTTGTTTTTCTTATTCATTATTTTATGCTTTCAACCATTCAGAAAAAATTTTGAAACCAATAACTAGCTGATTAAAATTATATCTATACTGTATAGGTATATCATGTATGTATATTTTGTGCATTTAAATATTTGAATATACATATACACATATGTTGGTGCACATTTATGGTTTTTATATTTTGCAATAATACATACACGTATGCCTTGATGTTTGTTCGTAATCCAATGTAGGTAATTATAATTTTTGTTTAGTGAAGAATTTCATGCTTGCCTCGAAGCTAAATCGAAACTAAAAATTAGTTAATATACTCCCCCTCTTCCTTTATACATAAAGTATGTAATAATGTGTACCTGTTTTTGTTTTTATTTTGTTTTCTTATAATCAAAGTAAAAATAAGATGCAAACAGAAGTACCGATATAGAGAAAAATTACTTAAAATAAAAAAATAAAAATAAATGTTAAATACCGATGATGATCATCATACGTTGACTTTACATACAACATAACACAAAAAATAAATAGGTATGTACATAAAAATGTACAGGAAAATTGTTGTACGTTATATTTGTATTATGTTATGTATTATCAAAGGAGGATATCGATATATGCATGTGTATATGTATATGATTAAAAGGCTAATATAATTTTATATATTACTTAGAATATAACATACGACTACTAGTATGTATAGTAATTTTTTATAATAATTTTTTAAAAATAACTATGAAAAAATAATAATAATAACAATAATAAATAATAATAATAATAATAACAATATTGAAATATACATATTTCCAAAAAAAATTATGAGAAACTAGGTGCACTAACAATAGGTAAATTAACGATATTTATAATAAAATTTTTAACTACTACCCTACTACTAATTACAATGTTTCATATATGTAGAGGCACAGTATTAATGATTTCCATAATGAATACTTTGTTAATAGTAGAGGTATATAATACAAAAATCCAGATATCAAAATCATGGGTACTTTCAGCCAGGATTAGGCTTTTTTTAATTTAATATTTTAAAGAAGTTTTTCATTTAACTTCAAAAGATTGAAAGTGTTTTTATGCCTCTTGTATGAAAATATTAAAATATTATCCAAAAATAATATTTACTTATAATTAGTCAGTAACAAATAACAGAATGATTTTTTTAAAAAGATTGGCACTTTGGTAACAAAAAAAAAAAAATTTAAGAATATTTCAAAATATAATTCAAAAATGAAAAACTCACCACATTCAGTTATTTTGAAAACATCTGCCAATTCTAACGAATCCAAGTTTTCGCTACGTCTTTGTAAACATATAAATTGTTCAACTTGTACATGTCTTAAACTTTTAACATGTTGAACCATTTGTAATGTCGTTGATGCCTTAAAATTACACAATTGACATAATAAAACTTTATTGTTGTTATTATTATTGCTGTTGCTGCTGTTGAACACATTCATTGTTGATTGTTGCTCATGTTGTCCATTATTATCCTGTTGTTGTTGTTGTTCTCGATCAATATTCCCACTATTACTACTACTATTGCCATCATTTGTTGAATCAATTGTAGATTGTTGTTGTTGATCCCGTTGTTGCTGTTCCATATTATTAGTAATGTAAAGTAAATGATTAAAAATCATTTTCATTGTATCATGTCTCATATGCTGTGTATGTAAATTTAATTTTTGTATTGAATTTGTATAAAAATCGCAGCAATTACATTTTAATTGAACCGTATTTGTATTGTTAAATTTCAATTTATATTCATTCTTAATTCCACCCTCCTTGATATGATTAATAAAATTTAATTTTTGTATATGCTTATCTGTTTTACTATGTAATTGAAAATTTGCTTTTAAATTTGTTTTATAATTGCATAATCGGCATATGTAATTATTATTGATTATAAGCATAATATCATTACTGCAATTATTATTACGTGATCTGTCGATCAATAAGTGATTATTTAGTTCATCTATATTATTTGTGTTATATACGGAACAAATGAGACAACTAAAAACTGTTGTTGGTCGTTGATCAGGTTCGATTGGTGGTTCAAATGTATCAGGATTTAGACCTTGATCTGGTTCTAAAGTGCTGCTTAAAAGGACATTTGCTGCTGCTGTGCCAGCTGATGAACTGACAGAGGCTTGAGCCGCTGCCGCTGAACTACTACCCTGTGATGATGATGGCGTTGATGATTGAGGAACTGTATTTGCTGCAGCTGCTGCAGCGGCTGCCGCTGATGCTGCTGCTGCTGCGCCTAATGCACCAGCTGCCGAATTTTGATGCAATAATTGAATCATTAATGCTTGATTATATGCAAGATCAGCTAATGCTGCTTCTGGTAAGAAATTTTGCAAATTGGGCAAATTTTGCCCTAGATTTGGCAAACTGGATAGGTTTGGTATATTTGTTGCGGCAGCCGAAGCAGCCGTTAGCTGACTTAAATTTTGACTTTGCAAAAAACTCAGAGCCTGAAAATGTTTCATATTGTTCTGCAATACGGCCATATTATGTGTATGCTTTTCGCTAGTCATATGTATTCGTAAGTTTCTTGCAACGCTCGTCTCATACGAACACACATCACATCTAAAACTTGGTTTTGGCTTTGCAGCTTGTTGTGCAATATTAGGCATTATAATTTTTGGACTTTCTCGGATTTCACTTTGACTATTCAAATTTTGCGAATTATTTAATTCTTGCATATTATTTAAATGTTTATCACTTTGCATATGTATCGATAAATTCCCTTTTGTTGTTGTTGAATAATTACAAATTTCACAACGGTATGGCTTATAACCACATGTGTACGATTCACCACGAGCCAGCCGTGGATGTTGTTGACCTATAAAATTAATAAACAAAAAATTCATTGTAAATTGTAATCATAGTTGTATGTATGTACATATGTATGTATCAAAAACTAAACGTACTTCACATAGTTTCAATTACAATAATTTCTAATTGTGATCATTTAAAATTAATGTTTTTTAAAGTTAATTCATAAGAAAATTATAAATATCATTGTACATTAGAATATGTACATATTTTTTAGGGGGAAGTGTTAATAATGATAATGGTCTTGTTTTGTTATCAACAATTATTGTACATGAGCTCCCGTGTATGTAGCATATATATATGTATTTTATATACACGTCGTTGATATTGTTAATTAAAGCAGACATTTAGTAAATAATATGGAAATTTTTATAAAGCAGAAATTGATCATTATGTTGATTGGTTAAAAAAAAGATAAGCGATAACGTATGTAAATAAAAATTAGTTTAAAAAAATGTTTTTTGTAAACATACCAGCTAAACAGTAACCACATGCACTCTCCCCATCCGGATGTTTCTCTCGCATATGAATTTCAAGCGTTTCCTGATATTTATAATGCCAATTACATTGCGGACATTTCAATGTTTTACAGGAGTTGCGCGTTGATATTTGCACACTACTATTCAGTCGAGCAGAATTAAGTATCATTTCACATCTAAATTATAATGATATAAAACAAATACTCCATATAAAATATCATAACATACAGATTATTTATTATGTTATCTTACCTGGCACAATCGACACCGAGTGGCCTGCCATTAATATGTTCTGGACATGCACCGATCGTAAAACTCGGTGCTGGAGTCGTTGGTGACATATTTAAACTAGTTGATGGTGATGTTAAACTTATATTACTAGTTGGAGACTTTGTTGGTGTAATTGGCGATTTTAGATTGATATTTATTAACTCACACGCTTTACAATCGATCCCTTTCATACCTTGATGATCTGGGCATGATAATGGTTGGAGATGTGATTGCTGTTGTAATTGCTGTTGTTGTTGAAGGAACTCATTTAATAATTTAGCATTATTACTACAATTGCTACTACTAATAATATCATTATTTGATGCATTTGTTATAGATGATAGGCAGCTAGATGTTGGTGGTAGACCTACACCACCAGCATTAGATGTTGTATTTGACGTTATTGCTAATGATGATGGCGTCGTTGTTCTTATTTGTTGCTGCT
Organism: Anthrax anthrax; assembly: GCA_963971155.1. Taxonomy (NCBI): domain Eukaryota; kingdom Metazoa; phylum Arthropoda; class Insecta; order Diptera; family Bombyliidae; genus Anthrax; species Anthrax anthrax. Next base: position 17,352,324 of record OZ020121.1, read on the forward strand.
GTTGTTGAAGATATTCACCAATAGAATTATTGTTATTACTACTAACATTTCCACTGTTATTACTAACACTACTACTACTATTATTGTTGTTACTGCTGCTACCGCTGTTGCTGCTGCTGCTGCTAGCTACGGCATTGGACGTCGTAGATGATGACGTCGTTGTTACATTCATTTCATTTGTTTTAGCTAAGTTACTACTTGCTTCAGTTTGATTTGATCGCATTTGCATTTGAATTTGCATTTGACTACTATTACTATTTGCATTATTATTATTATTATTATTATTATTGTTATTATTATTATTATTACTGTTATTATTATTACTGTTATTATTATTATTATTACTACTACTACTACTTTTATTACTAATAGTTCCAGTCACGGTGCTACATTCACCACCTATTGTTGTTGTGACTGCTGTCGATAATTGTGAGGATACTGGCAATGATGATGACGATACAGGTGTTAATGATGATAATGATGGCAACGACGACGTAACAACGGTCGTCGTTGTTGTAGCTGTTATTGCTGTTGTCGTTGACAACGATGATAATCCTGATGATGAAAGTGATGGAGCTGTTGTTGTTGTTAATAAATTACTATTATTATTATTATTATTATTTGACTGCTGTTGTTGTGATTGTTGCTGTTGCTGCTGCATCAGCTGTTTGTGTATTTCAAGCGGCTCCAAAAATGATATTTGTGGCTTTTCATCAACATTACGTTGTATAATGGCACTCGAATATTCACGATTTAATAATAGTTTTTCAGATTCTTGTAAATTTAATGTATGCTCACTATTTGCATGTAAACTAAATGATTTTGTGTTACCAAAACTTAGTTTACATATAAAACACATTAATATGGGTTTTTGTATTTTATTTGGTTCTGATATATTACACGTTGCATCACGTGCTGTTACCACACGAAATGAATGAATTTTTGGATTATTTGATTGTGGTACACCGGCTATTTATTTATAATTATTTAAAAAAAAAAGAAGAATAGTAAAGAAATTTATTTATTAATTCTCACTAATGTTATATATATCTAAAATCATTTTCACTTACTATTTAAACAATTATCTGATAAATTTGAAAGCGTATCATTTTCTGAATCAATTATATATGCACTACCATCTGGATTATAAACAATTTTCCCTTGAAAACTTTCAACATCTGAACAAGATAATGGTGAACCACCATCGGAATCATAATCCTATATTGATATAAAAAAATAAAATAAATAAATAAAAATAAAATAAATGAATAAATATACAAATTCATAATATCAGTAAATTAGTTATATATGTATATCACTGATTATATTAAAAATTTCAACACATTAAATTTGATTTAATTGTTTAAATAAATAAATGAAATCTAAACAAACAAAAATGTATTTTACATTAAATGCGAAAAATTATTGTTAAATTTCACGAAATAAATACTACATTATATTATTGAAAAATATGGAACAATAACCAAAAAACTAAAACAAGAAACAAATATAAAACAAAAACGCTTTTCATTTTCCTTTATATTTTTCTTGTACATACAAGTTATTTTAAACTTTTCCTAAGTTCGTTATAATATGTAATGAATTATTATTATTACTATTTATTGTTAACCATTAGAAAAAAAGAAATTCAATATTATTGCTGATGGGATATTAGTATTGTACATATTTTCTATTATCGTAGATTTTATATTGTAGGTATGTACAATTTTTTTAAATATATTTTATTTAATATGATATTATGTACTCATGTGTATAACATATTTAATATTGGTATATATATATATGTATGTATGTATGTATGTATGTATCTAATTCTAATGTACATTGCTACGTAAATTCATGTACGCATGTATAAACAAATGAATAAGTATTTAAATATTCTATGATTTATATGTCATATTTATTAACTAGGTGCTTTACATATAAACATATTTTTTATCAATTATATTATTATTATGTAATTGCTTATTTCATTTTTTATTCTTTTATTGTTGTGGGTATTATTTACATTATTCGTATTTAAATTCCAATAAATTGCACCCTTACAAATCTCGAAAATACACGATATTAAAAATATACTTACGTATATATGTATTTGTATATGTTTTCATAAAGTAGAAATTGAAAAACAAAAATATGATAATAATTGTTTTTACATATCAACATATATAGTACATACATATGTACATGAATATATCATAATAATAGATATTATTTAAATAGAAAAAATAGAAAACAAAAAACAAAACATTAGAACTAAGAGTTAAAAAAATTAATAATTTGTAATAATAATCGAATAAAATACTATTGTGAAATTTCGTAAACAACACGATAAGAAGATTTAAAAAAGAACAAAAATATGGAACTAAATTTTAAAAAAATAAATAAATCGTATTGATATTTACGAAATCAAAATAAAAAAATTTTATTTCTTCTTTCTGTACTTCTCTTTCAGAAAAAAGTATCAAATATTTTATTTGAATCAAACAGAAAATCAGTTAATTTGATGTGATTTTTAAACAGATTTAAATTTTTTTTTTTTTTTTTTTTGGGTATGTACGATATGGTCAATTTACTTTTAATGGGTGCAGAAAAATTATAATTTAATTAAGATTTTTCTGTAGAATTTATTCAAATTTTCTTATATTATTGTTATGCATATAATTAATGTACATATATGCAATTTAATTATATGTGTATGTGCATTCATTTTCATTATATTTAAATCTTTAGTTCATTTTCATATATTTAAATATTATTTTACACTTTCAATTTAAATCCAATTAGTAACATGACAACAAAATTAGAATAAATAAAATGAAAACATAAAAAACATTCATAATTCATATACAGAATATTGGTAACTCTATTATATAAAATAGTAAATAAAAAAAAAAAAAAAATTCATACACACAGATGCATACATATGTGTATTTATAATAAGTAAGAAGCAAAAAAAAAAAGAATGCAAATTAGCACGATTAATTTTCAAATAATGTGGTACAAACGCATAACCATACTATGTGCAAGAATGTACGGTATACGTAATATATAATTGATATTTTTGTAGTAATAAATGGAAAAAAATAATAAAATAACATTCGAATACATATAAACATAGGACGTATATATGTACATATAAACACATACATAAGTATGCAATATCGATTTTCATTTGTAATAATGGTATATACGATTATGTTTAGAAAAAAAAAATGACCATACGTAAACCTTCTTCATTTATTTTTCATTTTTCATTTATTTATAATAAAGAGAGCAAAGTTGTACAATAAGATATGATATATATGCATGTATGTATATTTAAATCAGGGCTGTTACCTTGTATGTAGCTTTATAGGCGTAGTAAATTAAGTAATAAAAAAGGAGCAAAATGTATGTTTTTTAGAGTAAATTTCAAAAATATAAAACGTCAATCATTATTATATGGCACAATTTATTAATTGTAATGTGTTACCTTTTGCAGTACTTGATGTTATTCATGATCAACTATTTAAATTGTGTGATCAAAGTAGGATGTCAGCCCTGATTGTTAGATAGGTAACTTACATATTATATTAAATGCATTAATATGTAAAAATGCAATTAGAGAAAATATTAATAAATGAATACATTTTTATAATAATGAAATTTAAAGAGAAAAAAAAAACACAAAACAAAACAAAAATATAATTTAAATAAAAGAAGCAAAAAAAAAAAACATACAACATTGCTGTGTTGATTATTAATCTTTTTATTTATATTTTTTCGTTTTGCAATTATAAGGAATCTCTCATATTTCAAAATGTTAAATACCTTACATACATACATATTTTTCGTTTTATGTAATCTGATTTTTTTTTCTATAGTTTGCTATTTGCTATAATATTTTTGTTAAGTATTTAGATTTTTAAAAACATTTATTTAAATGTACATATGTATGTATGTGCAATATACATATATGTACATGTATGTATGTTTATAAAATTATTATAGATATGATATTATAAATTTAAATCTGAAATTGAAACGAAAAAAATGTTGGAATTAATGTTAATTTTGCAATTTTTTTAAAATAGGAGTAAAGCCTTAGATTTTTATTTGTTTGTTTATATTGTTCTTCTACTGATGGCTAGTGTTTTTAATTTAATTATAAAAGAATATATTGCTCATATGTGTACTTATGTATATATGCAAAGTTAATGAATATTTTAAATATGTAATGTTATTAATGTGAAATAATTATGATATGACAAATATATGATATTGATTTAAATTACATATTTAGTTGTATTTTATATACCCATACACGCAAACAATTTTTAAATTTTAAGAATATTAAAATGATATATTCGTACATACATATGTATAATAAATATGTGTGAGTTTATGTACTTTATTGTTATGAAAATAATGTAAATTTTTTATTTATACATATGATGTTGCATAAGACATAAAAAAGATTTCTAGGGATATGTTTTTTATGAAAATTAAATAAGGAAATAATATTTAAAAAAAAAACCCATGAAGACATAAAGGAAGAAAATACGTATTTACCTCAGAATTGGTGAAACAGCTCTGTGGATCATCACGTTTTCTTCGTCTTTTTCTTGGTGCTAATTCTGTATGCGGTGATGAGTCTGGAGGTGGAGGCATATTCATTAATTCGTCACGATTAATTTTAATCGCTTCAGTTGCCTTCTTGTAAAATTGTAATAATAATTGTTGTTGTTGAGTTGTTGAATTTTGATTTTCACAATTTTTTGTAAATAATAATTGCAACACCTCTTGTGGGCTTTTTAATAATGAATCACCACCAGAAAAGTAATTAAGTTGCTGTTGCTGTTGTAATTGTAATTGTTCTTGTTCTTTTTGTTGTTGCTGATGAAATTGTAATAATGATGCAATTTTTGGTGATAAATTTGTTGCTGTTGTTGGTGATGATGATGTAAGTGATAAGACAGAGTGATAAGAATTTGTAGTTGAAGAAGAAGACGAAGATGAATGTAATGCTGACGACGACGACAACAGTGAAGTCGAAGAAGATGGTATTATTGTTGATGTAGTAGATTGAGGTCTTTGGGGTTGTTCTAATGATGAAATTTGATTACTAAGTGAAGTTAAAGTGGATGTTGCTGCTGTTGCTGTTGCTGCTGTTATTGTACAAGTTGTTGATATCGCTGTTGCAATTGATTTTCGAATTTGTGCCGAAGACAAAAGAGTTGTTATTGGTGATAATGGCAGAGAAGAATTGGGCGGTGGGAGTATTGGTGATGATGGTGGAGTAGTTGACAATGATGGCAATAATAATAATGATGATGGTGGGGATGATTGTGTTATGGATGATGTTGATGATACAACAATATTATTATTATTTGGTGATGTTGTTGAAAAATTTGATTTAGTCGGTGATGAATTATTGTTGTTATTATTATTGTTACTGCTGTTATTATGTAGACCACTGATTGGCCTAATACCGCTACAGTTTGCTTGAACGCCACCTTGTATTGTTAATTGATTTAATGAAGGAGATGGGGGTGATAATGATGACCCCGATGAGCCGAGCGATATAGCTCGGCCGTCGAACTGTATCGACTCCGTGGCTGCTATAGTCAGTGACACATTCTATAAAAGAAGATAGATAAAAAAAGATAGGCTATAATGAAAATGTAAAGTGAATTGAATTCGATTGCCATTAGCAAAAAAAAATCTTAGAGATTTAAAAGAATGATTTTATATGTATGTATGAATGTATTATAAAATTATATGATTAATGATATGAAAAATAAATGTTGATTAAAAGTTTTGATTTATTAACGTATTATATGATATGAAAATTAAAAGCACATAAATATTATAAGCTTGTAATAAAAGCATGATGGTAGTAAAATCTTACTGTAACAAAGATTTTTGCTATCATTGTAAACAATTCGTTTTTGGCAATAAATTCAAATTAAAATTTGCTTCGTAAAAGTGAACACAATAGCAACAATACCATAATCCTATTCGAGAACCAATTCGTAACTATAAAAATACGCACTTATACATATGTATATGTATTTATGTACGTATAAAACTTAACTAAAAGAAAAACTGAAAAATCAAATACCAAAAACACAATTTAAAAAAAAAAAAAAAAAAAAAAAAACTAATTCTGCAAAAGAAAAAGACAATGCTCGCACAATTAACTTTAAAACTTAAATATATATGTACACGTATATAAAAAAGTTCGAAACCAGAATGAGATTTCATCACTATAGCCTGCCAATTATCATTCCTTTTTATGTGTCAACTCTTTGTGTGTGCATTTTCATGGTGTTTAGATTACATTTTAAACGGTTTGTCGCCTTTTTTGTAAATTCATTTTCTTCTTTTATAATGTACACAGTATACAGTGTTTCATACTAAATTAAATTCTGTAAATGATGTCTTTAAATCTTTTCTTTTTGTTTTTATTTTTTATTTTTCATTGTTTGGAGATTCCATGCTTTTTAAACATTTAAAATGAAAATCAAGTTATATACTCTTTCCCCTCCCACTCTCAATAAATAGAATATATTTTCTTAATTTTTCTTCTTTAAATTAGTGGAAGTAAAGAAAAGGTAGTGTATGAAACAATAATCAAAAACAAATATGTAATAAAACAGATGCATCTTTGAAATCACTTACTTATTTCTTAGAGTCGATTGTATATGTAAGTATACGCACATGAACATAATATTATTATACATGTGTACTCATATATATACATACGGATATGTGCATATACATACATGTTTAGGTATATAGGTATGTAATGTATTTGTGAAAAAAGATAAAATAGTTTCTTATATGTATGTATATCTATATGTTATTGTGTATTCGCTTTTTTTCATTTACTGTATAAGAATTGTAAATATCCTTTAAAAGTTTTAAATTGTTATTCGGTTATCCCATCGCCATCATCATCGTCGTCTTCATCATCATCATCAAAACAACAGCATGAGCACAATATAAATTTAAGTATATATACACACTGGTTATCAATATTAGGGCTTTTACTTTTCAATGTTAAAATGTTTCTTGTTTTGCAGACAATAAGGTACTTAACATATTTACAGTGTATGCTGTATATGCATGCATCTATACATATGTATACATATACATATATACATACGTGATATACATGTACAATGATACACAGATATACATGTACAATGCAATATACATACAAACATATCGTCTAACTTGCATTATCACTTATTATATAAATATATCATATGTATACATATTCCAAAACGTGGTATTTTTTTTTTTTTTTCAAATGATGCTGAAGATGATGATGATGACGATTCTCTATCTCTGATGATTTTGCTTCGTTACTAATTATTTAATATTTTAAGCATGTGTCTTTTGTGCATTTTAAAATGCGAAAAACAATAAAAATTTAACAAAATTCACGTTGACAGAAAATGACCACATTGTGATAGTTTGAGCGTAGATTTGTTTGTATATACATACATATACATATGTATATAATATTATTATTATTATTATCAAAAGGAACACCAGAGATCAAAAAAGGCGATCATTTCAAGGATGTTCACTAGATATATACACATGTACATATATGCATGCATATAAGAATAGATATAAAAATGAAATGAAATTATATATATGTATGTATATATTATATATGTATGTAGGTGTACGTTTGTATAATATATTTTTGTACCAATATGTGTGTATGAACTTTTATATGCTTACATACATATATACATATATATGTACATGGAAATTAAAAAAAAGGAATTTTTAAGATCACGTCACAGTGTCACAGCACAGAAATGGATGGATAATATATCAGTTTCTTTTGTTAAATAATTTTAATAAACATAAGCTTTACACATATATGTACATGCATACGTACATACGTATACATTTAATACATTTTGTGTATATTTTAGTTTTAATAGGCCACAAAAGAACATATAGGTATCTATATGTAAAGCGAAGAAAAAAATATTCTCAAATGTTTCATCGCGCTCACTTTTATATTTTATTTATAATAATACCAATTTTTTGGGGGATAAAAGGAAAGTTGCCGCCCGCTCGCCAATTGATGCATATTTTATTGTACACAATATACAATGCAATGTATATACATATGTACATATATGCATCAGGAACCACAAACATGTATTCAATGTTGCGCTTCTTCACGGCAAGTAGATGGATGGCATCATTGTTTTGATTTTGTTTTTTTATTTTTGTTAAATAATTTTTTTTTTATTTTTCATTTTTATCAAAAAGATTATACTTGAAACATTGCCAATTTCTTGTTATTTTGCTACCGGCAAAAATTTAACAGTTTCTCTTAAACAATCATTTGTTACACATTTATGCATGTTAATGCATACATACAAACATATCCTACATATGAAGATTATTAGTTAGTTGACATTGATCTTTATTTTTGTTTTATTTTTACTTTGTCCAAAATTTAATTATATAAATACGAACATACATACATACGAAATGGTGGTATTTTTAATTGACTGTGAATTAATTAATATATACATACATACATATAAGTACGTATCAGTACATACATATATAGGTACATATTTTTTTAATTTATTCAGTATATTCTTATGTTTTTCAGATTAGTTTTTTTTGCATCCTATTTTGCATCTCATCCGTGCTTTCTGCATTTTTATTTTCTAAATTTTCTAGTTAGGTATTTAAAATACCTAATCGTTCAAGTTTTTACAATATTACTACTATTACTACTAAAATTACTATGTAAATCCTTTTTTTTACATCAAAAATGAAATAAGTATACATATTACATATAGATGTGTATGTATGTATAAAGAATTAAACAAAATTTTGCATTTTATGTACAGACATTTTTCGCACATATGTACGTGTATAAAACCTGTATACATATATTAATGTAATAAATATTATTTTTCTTTCATTTAGATACCCATATAAATGTATTAGAAACATTTAAAAAAATTATACTGATCACCCATTCAATTTAAATTAAGAAATGTGATTTCGTTTTGTGAAGATACAAACAAAACAAAGCTCGACAAAAAAAAAAAAAATAAATAAATAAAAAGAAAAACTAATAAAGGGATAAATAATGAAAAAGTGAAAAAATTATTTTTTTTTTCATTCAAAGAAAAAATTGAAAAAAAAAATGTACAAGAAAGAAAAATTATTGAATCAGTATTATATCAGTAGTATACACAAAAGATCACCTTAGTTATCCAAGAAACAAAAAAGAATAACTAAAGAAAAAGAAATAAACAAAAGATGATAATATGTATAAGAATATAACACAGCACAATTTATATAGGTACCCTCTTTTATACGATATTCTTATATACCATACATACGTACGTATGTACGTATTTTATTTTTTTGTCCTTGTATATATTTAAACGAGAGTGATTTATAAGCTTGATCATAAATTTAACTACGAATTGACTGAATAAAAAAAATAAAGAAATTAAATATAAAAGAATACAAAAAAAACCAAAAAACTAGAAAAAAAAAGAAATGAAGAGGATAATAATGATGCATAAAAATAAAAATAAAAAAAATAATAAATAATAAATCCGTGAAGGAATTGTGATTTGCAATTTTTGCTTTTTTTTTTCTTTTTCATTCATTTGAATTTATTTTATTCCGTTTTTTTTTTTTTTAATTAAATTTTTTCCTTTTTCATTTGTATTTTTTTAAATTTATTTTTCGATTGTGTATTGTATGTACAATTCCTTTGTCGCTTAAATTAAAAGCGAAAGCAAAACAAAACTGAAAAACATTCTTTATTATTTTTCTTCTTAACATACATATACATGTGTATAGTATACAATATCTTGCTTCCTTTCATCGTGTTATTGCTTTTGTAACATAAAAAAGGATTTTAAAAACTTTTGAAAATTATATTATTTGACTGTTAATACCATTAATTTTTATATTCACATATCTACATAAATAGAAGAGATTTAGGTGCATCATGAACGAATATTACTGCAGGAATGAATGATTTGTTGTATGTATATATATACATATATATACAAACATATGCCTACATAAAATGTTATATCAAATCTTTTGGGTCCATTGTTTTTAAAATTATTAGGAATTATGATATTTGTTTTCATTTTATTCTATTGTGTTATAAAAAAATAAATGTTGATATCGAAGTATTTAAAAGAAATATTTATTCTTATATTCTAATTTTCCAAATAAAAAAAAACAAAAAAAAAATTCTATATAAATTTTCTTACAATTATAAAAAAAAAAAAAAACAAAATTTAAAAGATTTATTAGATTTGATTATTTAAAAGAAAAAAAAAACCATTAATAAATAAAATTGTGATTATCATTTTTTTGTATTTTTTTAAATTTAATTTGTTTGGTTTCACTTCATGCGTGTATATCAAATGCACACATACAAACAAATATGAATATGAAAAAACATGTATATATGTATATAGAAAAATGAATGAAATTTTCAAAATGAAGTGAAGTAATGTTTCTGCTGCACCTAATTTCTTTAAAAAGAAAAATGATGATACATCAGAATAAAATTAAAATATAAAAGCGAAAAAGAAAAAAAAATACACGAAATAAGATAAAATAATACGCGCATACAATAACATAAAGATAAAAATAAACAACAAAATAAAAAATAAAAATCTTTTTTTAACTATCAAAAATGAAAATCATTGAAGATGAATGGTCACCATAATTTTTAAATAATACAAAAATGTAACAATACCAAAAAAAATCAAGTATTATCAAATTTATCATGTATTAAATGTGTGTTGTATGCATTTATATTTTATTATGTACGAATGTATAAGTGTAATGAATGCAGAAAAAACGAATTTTATTTATTTTTATTAATGAAGTAAATATCATAAACATTGAGATATATAGTACCAAACCAATATGGACTAAAGTAAAATACACGATAAATATTACTTTAAAAAATAATAACAATAATATTAAAATTATTATATGATGCTAATGATCATGATAATGAAATAAGTGAATGTATCCGATCATATTACATATTGTACCTCATATCATTTATTTATTTATTTATTTATATAAAAGAATGAATATAATATTTACTTTTATATAATATATAATAAATACTAAATTATTAAATACGTTTATATGCATAGCATACTATGTATTTATACATATGTATGCATTTAAAATGTTCTGGTCTGGTGTTCCAATATTATTTGTAATAATCTTCCACAATATTTTTATGAATTTATATAGCTATATACATATTTTTTATTCTTTATTTTAAACAACTAAAAATTATTAATAATATACATAAATATAAATATAAATAATATACAATGTATACATTTGTATAATATAAGAACGAAAATTTAAATAAAAAAGAGAATAAAAATAAAAACACTTCTTTATTTTCTTTTTTAAATTTTGTTTTATTCATTTATTTAATTTTTTATTTTTTTTTTATTCAATTTTTAAAATATGAATTGAAAGTTAATGGAATTTATTCATAATATATTATTAATCAATTACGAAAAAGATTAATGAATTTATTTTCGATTGTCGTTTAATATTATATATACCTATTTACATTAAAAATCTAACACATTTTGTATATATGTACATATATGTACATAAGAATGTATTTATACGTGATACAATGTACAACATATCCTGAATATGTATTTACATTATTTGAGAAATAAATAAAAATTTATGTATATGAACATTTACATGCAAAAGTACTAAGTGAACGAAATATATACATACATATGTATATACATAGACGTATACATACATATGTGCATATATTTAAATAAACATGTGTTCATACTATATAACATAATGTGCGTTAGTATTGAATGATTTTAAAAACACACACAAATTAATGTGATCATATAAAAATTATTTTATTTGTTTTTTTTATAGGTGTGGATCTTTTTTTTTATTTGAAAAAAACAAAAAAAAAAAAAAACAACTATAGCAACAAATTATCATTAAATACAGTGAATATACGAGTATATTACTCGTATGTATTTTACATACAACAAGAACAAAAAACATCGTTCATAATTTTTATATACATACATATTTTCTTTTTTACAAAAGTTATTTTTTTTTTTTTTAAATTGTCAATAATTGATAACAGAAAAATATAAAAAAATTTATTGTTCTCGTACTTTGATGGTAAAGGTAAAAAAAAAAAAAATTAAAAATTAAATTAAATTAACAAAAAAATCAAATAAACTAAAATACGTGTACACAGACAAGAAAATAAAAATTAATAAATATAAGAAATAAAATAACCAGCAATATTTATGTCATTATTATATTTGTTATCTAATACGTTTTATTGTAAATGACAAAAAAAAAAGTAAAAATCAAATCAAATAAAATATGTATATATATATTTTTTTTTGTATTTTATAATACCACGGACATATGTTTTAGTATACACCTCAGTTATGTACATACATATTAATACAAACAAACACAGTCAATTTCAATAAATTTTCAAATAACAAGACAACGATTATAATTCATATACTAAATGTATATTTTATCCTTTTTGATGACATATAAAACAGAAACCAACAAATTAAATAAATAAAAATATAATTGTATGTAAATATAAAATAAAATGAATTCAAAGTGTAAGGAAATATAATAAAATAAAATGAAAATTATAAAAAAATTAAAAAATTAAATATAAACGAAAAAAAGAAAATAAAGAATCGAATGTTTCTAATCAATCGTAAGAAAAAAAAAAAAATGCGTATAAAATATAATAAAATTAATACATAAACATGATGTGGTGTTATTTTATAGCATACATTTTATAGTATGTGGTAGTATTAATATATTCATACATATACACATAGAACGACGATGATGTTGGTTGGTTGGTTAGTTTTGATATGGTAATTTATTTGATTGGTAATGGTAATGAAAGTGTAAATTAAAAAAACCTAATTTGTTTTTTATTTATTTTTATTGTTATTATTATTATTATTTTTTTTTTTTTTTTTGAATAGCTAAAGTCTATTAAATTTTATTTTATTTTATTTTTTTTTACTTTATTTGTTTGACAAAATTATAAAAGGATGTAGGTATGCACTGTATATAAATATCATATATTATACATTAAATTATTTTTTAGAGAAAAAAAAAATAATAATAAAAATAATGATAATAATGACGAACTTCATTATAATAACATACTACATCAGACTATATCCCATTAATAACTTTTTTTTTCTAAATTTATTATTATTTATTTATTTTTTTTTTATTCAATATTTATTGTTTTATTTTCATTGTTATACGTCCAGTAGTGTTTGTATACTTAGTTACATGGGATGTGACAGTATGTAATATTTTTTTATATTTATTTTGATTAATTTACTACTTATTAATGTAAAATCATATTGTAATTTAGATGCTTTTAATGTTAAACTTTTAATAATGTATTAAAATAAATAAAACATGTTAAAACTTTATTTTTATACATGTTATATAATGCACACGTACAGTATATCTTGGTATAACACATTTTATTTTAAAAAAAAATAATAATAACATAGAAAATACCTAATTTATAAAAAATTTGTAATGAGACAAAAAAAAATCATTATTTTTATAAAGAGAAAAATACTTGATATTTAAAATATTTATCAATATTTATCGTTAAATTGAACAAAATTTATTTAAATAAAATAGGTGTGTAGTTTAGGCTAAAAGAAAAATAATATGTGCTGCGTTTTCATCTTAAACGTACAAGATACTAATAAATATATATGTATATATATTTTTTTTTTTCATTTAAGGTTCAATAAAAATTAAACAAATTATAATTTTTCTATTAATTTGTACTTGTTATCCTTAAACAATATGATGTGTATGTCATATACAAACACAATTTTTATTTTCTTTTGAATTGAAAAATTTACATATAGAATGTTGATCTATCTAATATTGTAAAAGAATTATGAATTCCAGTAGATATATTTAGTTAGTTAATTAATAGAAAAACAAATTTTTTAAAAATAAATTTCAAGAAAAAAAAAAACAAAAACAAAAACAAAAATCAAGGCACATATTTTGAAATAATTTAAAAAAATTAACAAATTGATATTAATATATGTACATATGTATGTATATATTATTAGACGTTTATAAACATAATTATTATTTACATATGTATGTATGTACTTATATTGTATGTATGTGTATTTTAATATGTACGTATGTAGATATGTAATTAAATCAATTAAAAAAATCAGAAAAAATAAAAAAAATCAATGAAACGAAAAACTAAATATACATTTATTATACCTATATACTATATTAGTAAGTAAATCAAAGTAAAGAAAAAAAAATAAATAAATTACATGCATGTTTGTACGAAAAGATAACGAAATATACAAGAACAAAAAATAAATACATATTTAGAAGAAGAAGGATGAGGAGAAGAAAAAAAACCTCAAGAAATTGATTTCAGAATCAATTACTTTTAATAAATCATTGGTGCCATTAAAATTGACACTTTCATGAATACACTTATACATATGTGTATGTATGTACGTTTGTGTGTGAATATGTGATATGTGTGAGTGTGTATATATATGATGAGTTTTAAAAACTCATTTTTATATGATGATGATGATGATGATAATGACGATGAATTTATATAACATACATATATACTATACATGCACTCGTTTACATATACATGCACTGTATATTTTATAATATTTTATTTATTTAAATTCGATATCGTTACTGTGTGTTTTTTAATAATAATCATGATGCCTAATGGGGAATATAAAATTATACATATATCAATGTGTGCAGAGTATATGTATATAGTGTAAAAAATATTCAGTATTGTACAAATTATAAATTCATTTCTCACAGCTTTTTATTTTTATTTTTAAATATATGTATGCTTTTCATTAATTTATGTATATGAACACATACAATCAATAGTCATATGTATATATGTATAATATATTACAGATATGTATGTGCACATGTTATTATTGTTATTATTATTTATGGATTTATGCTGTACATATGTATCTTTTATTTTATATCTTATTCTTATTGCAAGTCAAATAGCATCGATTGTGTGCATACTGAATGCAATATTGTGCGATATTTAATTTTTATTTTATACCGACTATGCTATAAACAAACTATTAGATTTATAATATTTATAAAACATTAACATATAGGTATATATAAATATACATATATTTGTACTAAAATACTGTATCACAACAAAAAAAAAAAAAAAATGTAACGCTCATCATAAAATAAACATGCGTTTAATGTGTTTACGTACATGTACAATATTATATACGGTAAAATACAACATATGTATGTACACATAGAATGTGGAGAAAAGATATTGGTTACGAATTTTTTTAATTATTTTATTCTTTCTGGTGATCAATTGCTTTTAAATAGCTTTGGGGCCTTAAGTTCATGGGGGTTTTGATTATTACATACGTATGAATGTACATACGTATGTACATATGTATAATAAATAAATTAAAAATAAAAAAAAAATTAAAAATTAAAAACTTAAGGAAAACAAAACAAAACAAAAACTAAAAAAGAATGTATGTATTCTCTTTTTCTTTTAGATAAATTTGTTTTCGTTTTTTTTTTTCAATTATTTATTATTTATTAATTGCTCGTTTTTTTTTCACTCTCAAAATTACATACAAATAAATGTTTGTGAGAGTAAATAAATTTTGTTAGAATTTAACAATTATTTATTTTTACATTTCATTTATTGTTACTATTAGTTGCTCTTTGCATTTCATTAATTTTGATTTACAATATAAACTCAAAGTATTTAATTGCCATTGTTTCATTGTTTTATTTTGATTTTTGTTTAAATATAGATTTGTTCAATTTTCATGTACATAACATACACATATTATAATTGTTAAAGATTTTGATGTAATTTTATAATTTTTACGTACATACATACATATCATTTATACATGTTACAGTCAACCGTCCTATAACATGGTTTTTGCACAATTATTGAATGTATTTAGAAATCGATATTTTATTGATACCTACTAAGATTACATTATTATCTACATAATTTTTTCTTATTCATTATTATTGATATCTGTATTTATAGCATATTTATAGCATTTTATAGTATGCATGCTTCTATAAATACAGTTACGACACTATTGTCATTTTATTCGATTCATTTTTTCTGATTTTGATTTTTACATTTATTTTTGTTTTTTAATTTAATTTACTTTTTTTTTGTGTTATTTTTAAATCTATATATGCATTAATTGTTAATTTAATTACGTATTGATATATCATACGTAGGTATGTACGTTTTATATAATAATGTAGGATAGGTAAAAAAAAATATTACACACAAAATGTTGAAAGGTGTGGACCATTTCCTGTGATTGTTAATTACAAAAGCAGTAACATTTTTTTTTTTTTTCATTTTTTGAAAAACAAACCAACAGACAATAAATGAGACAAAAACATCAGATACATTGTACAGTGATACCAACTTGAAAAATACGTACATACATACATTTGTATGTACGTATAAGAAAATTACACTGATTGTTTAATTAGTCATTAAAATCCTTTGGTGATGATATTTAAATTATCTTTTAATCTACAATCTACATAGTACCTATGTATATAATATGTACTCGTGTTGTATACAAATGTAATGTAGATAGACAAATCAGTTATTTAATGTAATTACATGTACATCTGCTGCTCGTGTTTTTTTTTTTCATTTTGATAATCTGTTTAAGAATTAAATTAGTTCAAGAATATAATGATATAGAAAATTTATTCAAATATAAAAAAATTAAAAATAAAAAATAAAAAAAATTCTAAAACAAAAAAAAAAAAAAAACAGAAAATACTCAAATCATGTTTGGTCGATGACGGTTTTTCATACATACATATTCTGTTTTTAGCCTGCGTACTTATACCCAGTGCTATCGTTTTGCAACAATTGCAATATTTTTACTGCTTTTTAATGTCTGATACTGCAATATTATCGTCTCGATGGAAATACTGTTTTTTAAAATTACATACATTTCATATTGATACTTTTATTTTCATATGTTATAGAGCAAAGAAAATTATGAATGAATTTGAAATTCAAATTTTGAATATTGTGAAATTAACAACTAACAATAGAGCTGCGTTTTCGTTAATTTAACATGTTTTCGAAACTGCTTTTTTAAAATAAAAATTATAAAATTTTATATTTATTTTTTTTTAAAGGGAATAAATAGAAAATTTCAAAAATTCAAATGAGAACATCTGAAAAAAAAAATAAGAGTGTCGTAATTGGGAGACTTATCTAAAAAGATATTTTTTTGAACGTGTAATACTGCTTCCAACTTTTGGAAAACGATAGCACTGCTTGTATCTACATATCATGAATCATGATGGATATTTTGAAGCAAATAAGTACATTATACAAAACGAGGGATAGAAGGAGTATTATAATGCATATGAAAAAAAAGAAACAATGAAACTAACTTAAAAAAAAAAAATCTCTCTAAAACTTAATACAATACAATACCTATAATAATTAAATTGAATTATAATAGTACACATAATAAAGGAACAACAAAATAACAGCGACATAATATTGTATAATGTGTGTGTACCTGAATTCTCTAATTGCTACAATTAACCACACCACTTTTTTATTAATTTTTCCATCATTATACATTTTGGTCTTTTTACATATATGTACATACATATGACTGTGTGTACATACCTATAAAAATTTCATATATATTTTACATACACATGCATACCTTTTTTGTTTTTAATTTCTTTTATAGGTAAAACATATGTAGGTATATGTGTAATAGTTTAAAAAAACAATATTAATAATGCTATAACCAATTTCATGTTAAATAATAATAGTTACATATTATGGCATGTTAAAACCATCAGAATGTATACAAATTTCTTTTTAATTTCGAATTTTAATTTGTTCTTTCTCTATACGCATTAATTACTCTTTAATGATAATAAAAAAAAGTTAAAAAATATATACATAATATAAAAAAAAAGAAAACAAATATATACATAATATCAAATAATATTCTATGCTTTATTCTTTCTGCAATTACTTTAAGGCCCGTATTCATCAACTTTGGCTCATTAAATTAAAATAAATCGTATTGAATAAGATTTTTTTAATTTAATAATTTCATATTTCAAAAAAGAAATTTGGAAATAAAACTTATCGTGGTTATTGAATCCGGTGAAATTTTAGCCGGTTTTAAGAATAACCATTCAGATAAGTTGACAAATATGGGTCTAAAAATTAAATGAAAATAATGAAAAATAATAATAATTATTATTATTATTATAATAAAATAAAATTGAGAAGGGCACAATTTCCGTTCATGTTTTGAAATATTTTTTTTTTTTACCAAATAACAATAATTAATATCTCCTTTTTATTTTACTTTTTTCATGCAAGTACATACATGTGTGTATGTGTGTATTAAAACTTTAGTAGTGTTAGTTTACATGTGCCTCTTCCCTTTTTTCCTTTTATCACTTTTACTTTGTCATTAAGATACACATGTATTTTATAATAATCATTATTATTATTATCATCATCATCATCATCATCATCATCATTGCTTCAAGAATATCATATATACATAAACATACATACATAATATGTAATCTTAAAGAATTTTCCTTTTTGATTTTTATTTTTATAATCAAAATGCAATCGACAAAAATTGTATATAGGTACATATGTATGTACATACAGTATAAAGTACCTACACCATATGTATACTTTTATTCTGTACATATTTAATTCTTTATAATTCATGTTTTGGTATCTTCTTAAGTTCTTAAGTTTTTTTCAAAACACAAACCAAAAATGTAATGTAATGGACTATACAGTATAATATGGGAAATATGTTTGTACATAAAACGCGTCTATATAAAGCAAGAATTTCATGTAACCCATCTTTTTTGGTACCTTTAATTTGTAATTATTATAATTATTTTGAGTATTTTTTTAATCACGTTTTTTCTTTTTTTTAAAAAAAAAAAAAAGAAATTTTTTTCTCTGTCTATATGTAGTTGTGATAATTATATTTTTAATTTTTTCTTTTTTTTTTTCATTTTCATGTTACCTTGCTTTAAAAAAATAATTGTTATTAGTTTCTTTTTTGTTCATAATTACTAATTTTATTTTTGGTTTTCTTTTGTGTGTATTTGTATATTTTTACTGTTCTTTTGTTAATTTGTATTTATTAAATGGGAAGAAACAGGATAAAAGTAATTAAAGTGTTCAAACATGTAAAATATTCAATACACACAAATACATATATGTATGTATGTATATATGTATATATTTAGTTAGACCTTTGCCTGTGTCATTATATGTACATACACTCGTATATGTATATACATTTTTTTTTTGTTTTTAGTTTAATTTTAATGTACCTACAAAAATCATGTAGATAATGCTATTGCCTTTATTATATATATCTGTATAATTAACTCAAACAATAAATACATACGTATATATTTTGGGCCGTATTCATACAGCTAACACAAAACCAATACAAAACTTAATCATAAACGTAAATTAAACACTTGAACTAAAATTTAAAAAATAAAATAAATTCAGAAAATGAGATTAAAAGTAATTTGACAAACTTTTTTGAAAAGCAAAAGTTTGTTTTGTATTAAAGCAGTTTTATCAATTTGATGAATACGGTCCTAAATTTATTCTTAATTAATTTGTGTTCTGTTTTTGCTATTAAAAATATTTTTTTCATAATTGTCGAATTTAATAATTACAAAATTACTGAAAAAAAAAACTAAAATTTTTAATTTATTTATGATTTGATATAACTGTTTACGCTGGTATTTAAAATAAATATACTTCATATTAGATATGTGGTACATACATGTACATGCGTACCTGGTATTCAAATGGCTTTGAGATCTAAAAGAGTCAAAAGAATGACAAAAACAACATTTTTTTTTTTAACCTTTTATTTTTTTTTTCTTTTGGAGTTAATGAATATGATAATAACGATAATGTTTATTACGTTTGTATTTAATTATTTTTAATTATTTTATGACTCAAAATTTTGTATTGTTGTTTTTCGTGTTGTGTTTATTCAAATAATAATAACAATACAATAACGGCTATATGTACGAATTAATTATACAAATGTACATATATTATGACAATAACATGATTTTTCGGTTTTGTTTTGTCATTTGTTTTTGTTTTTTGGTTTTTTTTTTTCATTCTGGACAATAAAAAAAATTTTATTTAATTATGTAATGGTAAATTTTCAATTATTTTGTACAAAAAAAAAAAAAAAAAAAAAACAATAAATAAATATAAAAAAATAATGAACAAAAAATCTCTTAATTATACGTGTAATGTGTAATTAAATAAATACTATAAAAATATAGATGGTATAATTTGAAGAAATTTTTTAGAAAAATAATTAAAAATCAAATAATTATGGACAATAAATAAAAGATAAAATAAAAAGTAAATTAGTAAAAAACAAACGATTAACCATAATATACAATAGATAAAATATATAATATGCATTATGTTGTAGTTGTATAGATACGTACATATACATATTTTGTATTTTTTTTGGGGTTTTGTATTTATATATCTATTTTGTCCAAAACAAAGTGTTATATCGTCAAAGATTTGAAAAAAACTAAGAAGATAACAAAAAGGAAAATAATAAAAAAAATTATCAAATATTCATCGTACAATGAATACATGAAAAAGTAAATAAAACAGAAATGATGATAGTATAGTGATTATAATAAACAAAAAAAAAGAAAAGAATTTTTATATGATTATTCGTCACGAGAACATCGTAGGATATTTTAAAAATGAATATACAAAATGTATGTGTAAGCGTATACATAATAATTTTATTGAATTTTTATATACATATGTATGGACATATATGTATATACATATATTCTTGCATACACATGTCAGTATGTTGTAGAAATATATAATTATTTTATCCGTCCATACTATATTTATTAACACCAAAAATTTTTTAGCTAAAAATGTCGATTTTTGATTTCTTTTTTGTATTTTATTTTATTCTTTTAATTGAAAATATTAACAGATAAAGGTTTATTTAACAAAAAGGAAAAAAAATAATAATAACAATAATAAAAAGGAAAAAACATTCTTTAATATCATCATAATAATTATAAATAAAATTTTTTGATTTTCTTCTTTTTTTTACTTTTAAATAATCTATTTTTGGTAAGTTCGAAGAAGAACAAAAATCCTACCATCATCATTATCATCATCACCATGATCGACATCAACTGTCATTATAAGAATAGCATAATTTTATAATTATCATAAATTTAAACTTTTAGGGTATAATTAAATATATCTCTTTTTTAAATGAAATTATTGTAAATTAAATTTTTTATTATATTCGTATGCACATGTTGTAATTAAAAGCAGACAAATTTTTTTGCTACACAAAATTTTTAAAAAATCAGTTTAATTGATTGAATTTGAAAAAAAAAATAATTAAAGTTATTCACAAAAAAAATAATACTAAACAAATAAAACTACATGATAATTACGATGGAAGATTTAAAAAAAAATAAAATAAAAGTAACCTGAAATATAAAAAATACAATGGGAGAGTGTAAAATTCTGTTTCAAACAATTATGTTTTCTTTGGTTTTTTATACATTTTCTCTTGTTTATTAGATTCTTATACTCCATAAATTTATACATACATATGTTTTTGTGGTTTTATTTTTAAACAGGAAATCAGTTATTATTTTCTCGTATGTTTAATTTTTTCATTTTTGTCTACTTGTATATAATCTATACAGTACAATATATATTTGTGTATGCATTTATAATGCAATTATATACATACGTATATGTACATACATACATATACTATATAGTTTTAATCTAAAAAAATAAAACCAAAATAAATTTCTAAATGAAGTTCAAGAGTACATATGTATGTAGTTCTATAATATTTAAACTAGTTAATATTATATAGAAATTAATTGAAATAATAATAAAATTTTGAATTTTTACACCATTGATCATAATTGAAAATTTTAATGATTTAAGCTATGCGCTATAGGAATATAACAAAAATTAATAAAAGACTAAAATCTGTTAACTTTTAAAAAACAAAATACTATAAAAAATAAAATTAAACAAAAGATATTAAATACTTCTTGATATATATTTCATATATTTATTATATTATTTCTAAAATATTTATTTAATTTATTTTCTCGTTTTTATTCTCAATACATTATTTGATTTTTATTCAAATAATAATTTATGCATATTAAAAATTAATTTTATTATAATATTTTTGAATTAACGTATTCATCAGGGGCACAGTTAAAAAGTTCAATTGCACATTATTCATGTATTTGAAAAAAAAATATATATATATAAAATATAAAAATAGAAAAAAAAATAAAATAAATGAAAAAATAAATAGAAAAATAAGAATATAACCATCGTATACCTTTGTATATAGATAAATTTTATTATTATGAAATAAATTATTACCAAAGAAAATGTCTGTATACAAAAAAAAATCCAAAGGTTCTGTACATATTTTTCTAATTATCTCTTTTCTATGTTATGTGTGTGTTTTTCTAATTTCTTTTTCTCTTTTAATTCTTTTTTTTTTTTAATTTTATTTTGATTTAATAAGGTATAACAAAATTACCATGGAATATTGCTTTTTCATTATTTACCTTTCATTTTTATTTATTTTTTTTTTCAAATACCCACACATACACGTGTGTGCATGAATGATTTAATCGTTTTATGAACGTGAATAATAAAAATGTTGAGAAAAAAAAAATTAAAATTGTCAATGCTTTTTCTATACATAAATCGTTTTTTTATATGATTTTTTGTTTTTTCTTTCTTGATGATTTTATTCTATTTTTTTATTTATTTATTTTTTTTTTGTTTATTTTTTTTTTTGTTTTATAAATATTCAAATGTTATGATTTATTTAAGTATGTACAATAGACATACGTATTTATATGAAAATATTTCATGCTAAAGCTGTCATCCCACTTTGATCTGAATAGATCTGATATTATTTCAATCATATTTTGATTACTACTGTTTTTGTGTTATTAAAAATCTTTATATAATTTTTGAAATTACCAAAGAATTAAAGCATTTTTGTTTGGTAAATTAAATTACGCATACATATAGGCCTTTTTTTCTATTCAATTTAATATATCGAAAATTGTAATAGAGTAACAGCCCTAAAAATAATAAAAAATTATTTTTACATCAATGAGTGAGTAAATTTATAAATAGATAATGTTATGTAGAAAATACAGAAGAGTGTATACAGTGTGTATTTACTATTTTTGTCATTATAAAGGTAAATAAAAGGTAAAAGGGTATATTTTTTTGTCTTATTGAATAATTAAAAAAATGAATTTTTCTTTGAAAATTTTAATTGAATAATAAAAGAATGTAGGGAAAATTTGACATGAATTTTATATTTTATTTCATTTGGTTTATCAAGTTTTTTTTTTTTTTTTTTGTTAATTATTTAATTGCTTTTAATTAATTAAAATATTTTGTTTGCTAGATAATGTCCAATTTAAGAATAGCAATCATTTATTTATGTACCTACTTGTACATAGTAAATACCGGTCCAGTAAAAGATATGTACATATTCATTTTATTTCATACAGTTTGATACCTAATACGTTTTAATAAATCTTATATGGTATTTACCACTTTTATACGCAAAAATAGAAGTCAAGAAAACGAAATACTTCATTAAAAAAACATAGCACAGTACATATTTGTAAAACAAAATAATATAATTAATATATTAAAGATATGATGTTTAAGTGAAATAACAAAATTGTACATTAATTATATGTATGTATTAAGTGAAATACATTTTTATTAAAAAAATATGTTAATTCTTGTATACACATAAACATACAACTAGATAAATTTGACAAGATTTTCTTTTACAAAAAATAAACGAAATTATATTAATTATATAGATAAAACAAATAAACTCAAATTTTGATATACTCAGAATATGCAGATGTAAACAAAAATATTTACTTGTATAATTTCTTCAACATTCAAAAATCTTTGTATATATTTTCATGAAATGAAAACTGAAAGCAATCAAAACCTATTTAAAAACATAGATAGTAATATTACTATTTTATTTAACTCTAATATAATTTCATTTTTAAAAATGTACATATAAATGTAGTAAAGTTATTCAGTTTATAAATATGTTACTATTCATTTATATGGTTATACTTGGTTATACAGTTACGGCACATATATGTACACATTAAGGTGCTTCTTTTTTTATACATTAAAAAAAAAAAATATCTTCTCAGTAGATAGTTTAGTATGAAGAATAAAAAACCATACATCACTTTTCATTTTGTAAATGATTGACTGACTACTATGTTTTACCTTTTTTTTTCAAACTTATGTATTTTATGCATGTACAAACAGTAATATATGAATATATAAAAGATTTACACATGATTATTATATTACGTTTACAAGATAAAACATTATTAAAGTAGCTACGAGGTGTTTCGTTAGTCATAATACAAATTTTTTTATTATATACATACAGTATCTCCAAGAAGTCACCGCACCCCCAGAATTTTTTACTATTAATGGCTTATTTTTCAAAAATTTGAATTAAAATTTCAAGATTTTTACGTCAAACAATTCTTTATTAAGTTCTTTAACTATTCATATATAATTTATAAAAAAATAATATTATTTTATTTCAAAAATCTAAAACGAATTTAAAATATCACTATTTTAAAAGCAAAAAAGTCACCGCACCCCCACAATATTTATATAATAAGTTGTTATAATTTACCGTTATATCAAAAAATAAAATGCAGGTTGTAAGTAATTTTATAGTATTTGACCAGAATCAAAAATTAATAGAATTATAAGTGATTTTTAGATACTAAATTCTTCAAAATTGTATCTCAAAGAATAAAAATCCTATAGAAATACGACAGTTGATAGTAAATTTGAGAAAAGTAGGAAAATCTTACAATAAACTTGCTAAAATTGTTAAAAAAGCAAAAATCAACAGTCAGAGACGTCATAAAATATTTTGAAAAGTAAAATACGGCCAAAATCCGTAAAAAAATGGACGTTTTTCAATACTAATTATTCGAAAATAAAGATAGATTATAACACAAATTAAAAAAGATCCTTTTATTAGCATACCATATTTAAAAGCAGATATAGAAAATATTTTTAAGAAAAAAGTAAGTGTCTAAACTGTTAAAAATATGCTCTGTCAAAACGGATACCATGGTAAAATGGTTCGTACAAATCTTTATATAAGTGAAAAAAACAGATATTCTTTACAATGTCCTTTTTGGCGTATAGTAAATATTGTTGATGTGACTTTTCTGACACAGAAGGACGAATTTAAGTTCTCCAAACAATAATTCAGAACAAAACTTCGCGAATAAAGGACATTGATTTATTTATATTGTCAGCAAAAAAGAAATGTTTTGAATATCTGTTTTTTTCACTTCTATAAGGATTTGTACGAGCCATTTTACCATGGTATCCGTTTTGATAGAGCATATTTTTAACAGTTTAGACACTTACTTTTTTCTTAAAAATATTTTCTATATCTGCTTTTAAATATGGTATGCTAATAAAAGGATCTTTTTTAATTTGTGTTATAATCTATCTTTATTTTCGAATAATTAGTATTGAAAAACGTCCATTTTTTTACGGATTTTGGCCGTATTTTACTTTTCAAAATATTTTATGACGTCTCTGACTGTTGATTTTTGCTTTTTTAACAATTTTAGCAAGTTTATTGTAAGATTTTCCTACTTTTCTCAAATTTACTATCAACTGTCGTATTTCTATAGGATTTTTTTTTCTTTGAGATACAATTTTGAAGAATTTAGTATCTAAAAATCACTTATAATTCTATTAATTTTTGATTCTGGTCAAATACTATAAAATTACTTACAACCTGCATTTTATTTTTTGATATAACGGTAAATTATAACAACTTATTATATAAATATTGTGGGGGTGCGGTGACTTTTTTGCTTTTAAAATAGTGATATTTTAAATTCGTTTTAGATTTTTGAAATAAAATAATATTATTTTTTTATAAATTATATATGAATAGTTAAAGAACTTAATAAAGAATTGTTTGACGTAAAAATCTTGAAATTTTAATTCAAATTTTTGAAAAATAAGCCATTAATAGTAAAAAATTCTGGGGGTGCGGTGACTTCTTGGAGATACTGTATATGTATTGTACATACATATAATTTTTTTTTCATTTTTCAATATGAAAAAACAAACAAACAAGAGAAAACAAACTAGACATTTTTCAATTATATTAATTTGAACTGAATAAGTTTTCTATTTTTATTTTTCAAATTTTTAACTTATTTAATTCATATTTACTAATGTTATGATTGTAATCTAACCATGGTATTCGTTCTTTAAATTAGCTATTCAGTGTTTGGCATCTCATATGAAATTTTTTAAAAAGTGATAAATAAAAATTGAATATGATAAAAATTTGTTTGGTCTCTCGTTATTCTAAATAAAAACTGAAAGCAAAAATAAACTTTAAAAACAACACATTTAATAAAATTTGAAAAATAACTGTCCTGTTCAAAATATATAAAAAAAAAAATAATAAATTAAAAAAAATAATAATAAAAAGATTTTCCACGAAATATCTTATGAATTCGCGATTACATATTATGATGATGAAAATGATGACATTAGTAATAATAATAAATGATGATTTGGTATACTGGCTACCAATACATGATATCCAATATTGCCGATATATTAATATGCGAAGAATTATCATATACAAATTTTAGATGTAGTGTATATGTATATAATTTTATACAAATGAAAAATTCAAATCCATTTAGAATTGGTACATAAAACAAAAATGGGAAAGAAATAATCAAAGAAAAAAGCATAACAAATCAATATATGTAAGTTTTTTTTTTTTTGTTAAAAGATAATTATCATCAATCGGTCTTGTAGGTAGGTCTTTTTCTGTAACTACATACATACATACATGCATACATTTATAGGGTATCCTGGAAGAAGTGCCACAAAATTTATTTTCTTTTTGAATTTCATATTATTTATAAAGTTTTTAAAATGTTACAAATGAAAAATACGTATTTTTCCTAATTTCTAAAAGAAAAACTTACATAAAACTTCAAATATTTCAAAATGATATATACCAATTTACTCTAAATTTTCTTTCTAAAGGTATTACGTTATGATGTTTATTTTGAAACACCTTATATATACTCATATTGTATCTGTTTAAAAAATTTGAGGTATGTATATACATACAAATAAATTTACAATCATGTACGTATACAAGAATTATTGTGTAAAAATAAAATAAAAGATTTTTAAATTTTTTTCTTTAAATTTCATATAGATATAGTATACCTATTGCATACGTACGCGTGTGTACGTTCCAAAAGAAAAAAAATCTCTGTAGTAGGTAAGGTAAGATACATGAATACTTAACATTAAGATAAATTAAAATGTATTAAGAAAAATAGAATTTAACAAAAAGAAAAATCTAATAATTTTTTTTCTGTTTTGTTTTTTCTTCATATGAATTGTCTTTCTGTCTATTTAAAAGTATGAGCATGTATATGTGCATTCTGTGCAATATATTATAATTATTATTTTTTTAAGGTGTACAGATAGATATATTAAATATTCATACTGCATAATATAGGCAATTCATATGTATGTTTGTACATACATACAATATGTAGTATGTTCACATTCTCTAATATTCATATGTTTGTTGTCAAATATTCGTCTAATACATACATTATGTGTGTATGTACCATTCCTACTTTTATTTTATTTTTTTTAAAGCTAATGATGATTAATAAATAAATTTTTAAAGTGTTAATTTTATGTGGTGAAAACTTAAAATAAATACATATTATATATACATAGTATATACACATCTATTATATTTTTAAATACATATCTAATCATTCATTTATTTAATAAAAGAAAATTAAATAAAAATGAAGTTCCTAAATGGAAGAAAAAATCGAAGATGTGCCTAACAATTGTGAATATTTGAAAATGAGAAAAAAGAAATTAAGAAATTGAAAAATATTGCATATACCTCACAGCATGTACAGCACACATACAAGTATGTCGATTTGTGTAGATAAGACATGATAAGTTATTTTAATACCAAGATACTAATATAATAAAAACACTAAATTTATGGTTTAACATTAATGTTACTTTATTGTTTAATTGATTTTTTGTTTCAATTTCGTATTACTTATTATTATAATGTTAAAATGTATTTATTGAACGTGTACTTAAAATTTTTTGGTGTACGAAGTAAATTCACAAATTTTATTTAAATGTATTTCTATATTATATTTATTTAAAAAATATATAAAAAAAAATATCTCCATATTTTTTCTTTAAAAAAAAGCAATAAACTTGGGTTAGAGTTTGGAATTTAAAAAAAAATATTGATGCAAATAATAAAAATTAAATTAGAATAAAAAATAAAAAATAAAAATAAAGTAAATCATAATGACAATAAATGAATTTAACTTCATTTGCCAACAAAGTAAAAACAAACGATATTAAAATAAATAAATACTAAACACAATATAAATAAACCCTTGACATACACGTATATATATGTATGTATACATATATGTAAATATCTACAGGAATAAATCATTATTGTCGGTAAAGTGTTTTTAAATTAAAATCCTTTACATTTTTCTGATTTGAGATGTTTTTCAAAGAAAAGGTACATTCGTTTTATTTTTATTTTCAACGTGTATGTGCATTAAATGTAATTATATCTTATGTAATACGTACTCCTTAAGAAAAAGAATCAAAAAACAAATGAATTTTTCATTTATATTTTTCTTAAATTTTTTTATTAACCGATTCATCAACAATTCAAATCACCCTTTTCTAATATTGATAATAATAATAATAACAACATAGTAATGATGAAAAAAAAAAACACAAATTTGTAAGGTACTTTATATATACCGCGGTTGAAGCAATTATACAATTGTACATATTTTATGTTTATGTATAAATTTTTAAATAAATAAAAATATATGGACGTATATTGTATTCTATTTATGTAGGTGCCTATGTTAGGTAAAATGGTAAAGTACTTGAAATACTAGTCCTTTTTTCTATTTATTACTGTCTGTGCAGTCTGTCGTTATATATTTATTCTTTTTCCAAAGGTTAAATATATTTTCCGTATCTATAGATATTTATGTAATTTTTTTTCTCTGAAATTACTTTTTATTCCAAGTAGACTCGAATAAATTTTTTCCATACACACATATACAATATATAAGGGTGAGAAGGTGGATGAATTTTTGAATTTTTTAGTACAGTGTTTTTTTATAACTATATGTATAACAGTAGAAAAATGATAAATATACATACATATGTATGTATTTATAGACTAGTGCAAAATATAGGACAGAGTTAAAAATCATGTTTATTTGATCGATATGTATAATAGTTTTATTAGTAAATATAATTTCGTTGTTCGTTCTTATAGATATACGCATGTACATGTGCAAGTATATTTCAATTACCTATTTCTTTATGATTTAAACATTTTTTTATACAATCTTTTATTTTCAATTATAATTTTTATTTTTATTTTGGGCTAAGAACTTAAAAAAGAGATGAGTAAAACAAATAGTTTGCTACCATATATAATTGACTATTATTATTTATTATTATTATTATTATTATTTTTTTTTTTTTTTGTAGATAAATTTTACTTCTACATTGCAGTGTGTAAATGAAAATTATATGTAAATATCTTTTTTGTAAGAATTTTAACTTTATAATCATCGGTACATACGTACAATTTGTTTAGTTTTAAAAAGGTTTAAGTTCAGAATTTTCAGTTTTTTTACGAAATTTGTGTTGCGATGATATACACATTAATACTTAGATTAAAAAAAAAAAAAAAACGAAATTCCAAGCAAAAATACAAAATGTCATTGCAATTAAAATTTTTGTCTTTTATTCGATTTTGTATAGAAAATGCAAATAAATATAAAAAATGCGATTTGATTTCAAAATGAACGAATCATACATGTGACAAATAATTTTCATTTAGATATTTCCATGACATTCATAAATTTCCTATTGTTTTCCATTGAAATCCGTTTATTTACTTATTTTTTTCAATTTCTATATTACATCACCTTGCGTTGCACATATAGTCTCATATGGATAAGTGTGCATACATAACATACACATAAATACATAAATGAAATGATAATCGAATAAATTTAAAATATCAATAAAGAAAGATTGAAAAAAATGAAGAAAAATTCCATAATCAAAAAATAATAACACTGAAATGTTGTTCAAAGATTCGATGTTTTCTTTTTTAAGTAGGTATTTTGATTTTTTTTTCTATACTACTGAGTGTTTAATATTAATTCTTTGGATAGAAAAAATATAAAAATAAAAAATCAATTCAATAATAATTTTTGATATAATTTTGATCAGAGTAGCCAAATTATACAATACATGCATGCATGTATGTACACATATACACCCCAGAGTATATATGAATATGCATACATATAGCGTTCATACCTTTAAGCAAAAATTATTATTCAAGCATTTTTGTGCATATACACATGCACCGTACGTAGGAAAAAATATATTATATTTATATAAAATTATCAACTGTACATACATATGTACGTACATATTATATGGATATGTAATACAGATATGTACATATATGTCAGAAATGTACGTGTATTGGATTGGAATTTTTTAGCGATTATCATTTTACAGTGTTCACGTATGTACACAATGTATTTTGTGTATGCATGTGTGTATAGCAGATCGAATAGTCAAAAGTTTTGTTGGCTCGTTAAAAATTATAACAAGATTAAATTAAGAAATATATGTACAGTCTATCTATACTCTATAGTCTATACACGTTTGTACGGTAACGTACAAGTATATGTGCCCATATAACAAAATTGTACAGACAGATATAGTATGTGTATTTAGGAAGGAAGAAAAGCGTATAGGTATGTATATGCATAATAAAAAGAAAACTGAGTTAAATGAAAAATAAATAAAATGAAAAACAAAAATCGTGAATACGTGTGTATGCACAATAAATGAACAATTATTTATAAAATAAATAAAGTATAAAAATCACAGTTCTTTTGTCACATTACGATACATAAAACTGACATTTATAAATGCCTTAAGGGCGTGCATTTTCTCAACAAAATTTATGTACACACATACATACGCAGATATGTTTTTATATGAATATATATATATACATATGAAAATATACACATACGTATATACTGACAAATTTTAATGTGTATTCAATGGACTATGAATGTAAAAGTTTTCGATTTGAAGAAATTTTGTGCATATGCATGTAGACACATCGCTTTTTTAGCTTCAGGATAAGACAGAGGACAACAATGTTATCAATATTATTATTATTATTATTATCATCATATCATCATCACAATGTACATATGAATGTATATTAAACAATAAACATACACAAATCTGTTAATACATAGGTATTTATTTTTATTTTGATGATGATGATAGCAACTTTACCAGAAGGGGTAAGTATTTTTTAGCGTATGCATCATATAAAAAAATGATATTGTTGCACTGATTCAGTTGTAAGTATTATTTGTTGCAAGACAATGCGTTGGAATATACATACGTTTCTATACGTAAATTAGAAATATACGTATGTATGCGTGGTATTCTCAAACAGAGAGTTTAAAATGTATTGCAAATGAAGATTTTTTGTTTTTTCTTTTACGAAGTGGCGAAAAGGCTTCATATGTTGATAAAAATATAAAAAATCAAAATCCCACATTACTTTACACACGAAAATATATCGTATGTATATGCTAGTTAAAATATATGATTAAAAGTAAAAAATTTTCTACTAATACACATATACTGTTCTTTTTTATTGTACATACGTTGTAAATGAACTTGAAGTAGAAATACTTGATTTTTCTTATATTATCTGTTGTACAGTTTATACATAGGTTTATACATTTTCCTTGTATTTATCTTTCCCATACATTCAAGATGGTTCAAGTAAACCAAGAAATATGTAAGATGTAAGTACGCATTCAAGTTTTGGTATTGTCTGCATCTGATTTTGGTCATATAGTCGCATCATCATCATCATCATCATCATCATGATTGTATACAACATTTTATAAGATCACGATCTATAGGTACTATGTATATATGTATGTATTTGTGTAAAATATTTTAATTGGTGTTGTGACGATGATGAAGATCATGGTGACGATGATGGCAAAATGGTTAATAAAGTTTATAATTGTACGTTAACTATAACGTATTTTTTTTTAATTGCCACAGTATGGTATCATAAAATTTAATACTAATTTTGAAAAATAATGTATAATGATTTTGGATATTTCAGTACAATTTTTTAAAAAAAGAAAATAATTTTTTTATAATATTGTCTATAAAATAATATTGGAATTAAAATACATATTAGAAATAATTCATTTTTAGTAAAAATGTCCAAAAAGCTTTTATCTGGAATTTCTACTTTGAATACTGATGCATGTTACATTTTATGCTTTTCGCACAGACCAAACAAATTTTTTTTTTTAATTTTTTCCGTACTAATTGTATTCAATATTTCAATCTCACATCTACATACATGTAATAAAATAATGTTATTTCTAGTATACACGCATATTACCATGTGCAGACATGATGAAATATAAAAATACTATACTTTATTTTTTGTTTTTGGAAAATAATTTATTCGTTCAAGTTTTTATTATTAATGTAGAATTTTTATTTTTGATTTTTTTTTATATATTTTATTACTTCTTTTTATGTACGTATACACATATGTTTATCACGATAATTTTTAAAGAGTAAAAATGTAAAGAAATAAACAAAAAAATCACCCAACAGATAAAATACATAATGCATTAATGTAATTTTTTAATATAACTAAAAGCATCCTTGTATATATGAAGAGTATACGATATCTTTTACACATCATCATGAATACATCATCACATATAGAATAAAATACAATATTAAAAATCTACATAAAGTAGGTTTGTATAAATTACTGCACATTCATCCACACATACCTATATACCACAATATCATTAGTATATATATATGTACATACATAAAAGATGAAAAATACAAAATGGAGTTTTATTCTTGTATCCTGACCAATCTTTTTAGAGCAAAACATAAAAATAAAATGTTTTTTTCCTATTTTTTGGAGGGGCAATTAATCCGTTTTTGTTTTATTTTCTGTTTTTCATTCTGCACTTTTTTTTTAAATGTTTTTGTTTATTTCTTTATTTTCTTCTTTTTTCATTTGTTTATAATATAAGGGGGAAAGATGTATATACTATATATATAATCTTAACTACAATTCATTTATTTTTATGTGCACATAATATTCATGTATATACATATCCATTTCGAATAAAGTGCACATACCTACTCTACTATTCAGTAAATATTAACAATGTATTGTACAATGAATTTTTGCTTTATTTAATATACAGATAATATGTATATGCTTCTAAGTTTAATTTTATATGTACATATTATAAAAGTACATTCATAAATAAAAATTAAAGTTTT
The DNA here is from genome assembly GCA_963971155.1 of Anthrax anthrax. Classification (NCBI taxonomy): domain Eukaryota; kingdom Metazoa; phylum Arthropoda; class Insecta; order Diptera; family Bombyliidae; genus Anthrax; species Anthrax anthrax. Next base: position 17,386,237 of record OZ020121.1, read on the forward strand.
TGTTTTGGATTTATTGCTATCTTTACAATTAAAACTTCTCACCATCATCAGTATAAAAGATAACGAAGTAAAAACTGGACAAAAAATATAACAGAATAATAATTTTTGTTGCTGAGATGCTTATACATACATATGTATATGTATACCTATATCTTTTTATTATAGTAACTTATAGATATTAATAAGAAAACAAATATGTATAATATATTATTATACAGCGTATACGTATACTAGACTATTTAAAGTTGAAAATACGTTATATTAAATTATGTATATTTTATATTTAACGTTGAGCAAATGAAATAACGAGAGTTTATGTATTAGACATGTCTAATAATGTATTTATTCAATTTAATATATATGTACATATGTATATGTATGTATACACATCCTATATATAAGACGACAATTATACAATGCTATCATAGGTTGTTGGTTGACTTATCATGATGATGATAAGTTCAGTTCAGAGATAAATTTTTAATACTGATGTGCATAATGGTAGTAAATGATATAACATCGAAATGTTGTAAATAAGGAATATCTGCATCTGTATTCGTGATATTTTTGTAATGACCGCCGCCTTTATATAAACATTTTGAAGAAATGATAAGTATACATACATATAAAAAACTATTTTGCACTCTACCTTACAATATGCAATTCCATTTGATTTTCATACGTATAAGTATATGTGTAGCAAGAAAGTAAAAACAACAACTAGTTAACGTTAATCAACCCTATTTTCATTATACCCTTTTTTCAACGACAAAATCATTTCATTGTCGTCATCATAATTTTCATCAGAAATTTTGTGTTTACTTATAATGTGCGCAAATGTCATTTTTATATGCACATATTTTTTACATATTTTCTATGTACATATAGCATTTGCGATTATTTAAGGTACATACATATGTATGTACATAAAAATTAAAAGCTGCCCAGTTTTATTACTTTTCTGGTACACAACAACATTATTTGGATAAAACCACATATACTTAGTTGCCACCCTATTTTCTCCTTATTGTTCTTTTTTTACTTTTATTATTAGTAAATTTCTACATTTGTTATTTGCTTTGTTTTTTTTTTTTTTTTGTTTTATCACACATATAAACTATAATGCTAATTATGTGTATGTATCAGAGAAATATACGCAGAGAAACAGATATGTGTAATTTTTATTAGAGTCAGGCGCTTTAACTATTATCCTTTTTCTGGTATATAACAGTCTTTTATATACCATCTAAATAAAATGCAATAAATACACATCAAATTTATGCTGACAAAATATGGGAATACAAATGTAGAGAAATATATTAATGAAAAATTTATGTGCTATTTTTAACAAAAATCTAAATATTATAATAAAATAAATATTTTATTGTAAATAAAAATAAAAATTAAATATTCATCCACCCACACTTTTACATTATGTAATTATATTTGAAAAATTTTCAAGTGTTCTATTTTTTCATAAAATTCAACAAAAAATGAAGAAAGAAATTTGTTAAATAAGGAAAAATGTAAACGTTTACATACATAAATAGATTTTATTATCCTTCTTTGTTTTTTTTTTAAATTTTATTATATATTAGATAAAATGAAATCATTTTTATTTTTCTGCTTATACATTATAACTACAAAAACTATTCGAATAAATAAGCGTATAAGGACATCATTTACTCATGTATGTATATTTACGTTTTTTTGATGCTGTAAATGAATACTAAATAGTAAATAGAATATTAGTAATATTTCTATTATACTAAAAAATAAATGTGCATTAAATAGGAAAAGTATTTCAGATTTTTGTATTTATGCTGTTTTGTTTTATTTTTCTTATCTTTTTATTTTTTATAAAAGAAAATTTTTCAAATGTACATATTGTATGTGGAAAGATCGATTTTTTTCTCTGATTTATTTATTTATTTTATTTTTTTATTTTTATTTGCTTTATTTTCCTGGTCTTATGGCATTCTATATTTTGTTTATGATTATTATTAGTACATGTATGTATGTATTTATAATATGTTATACGTTCATGTATATATGTATATATTACGCAAATAAAAAAATATATACGTATACGTATATATACTCTACAATATATGTCTTATTATTTATAGCATACACATTAGTACGTGTACATATGTACATATGTATTTAATAAAATATTATAAACGTACAAAAATTGAAAAAAAAGTTCAACATAAGGTTTATACATATGTATGTATGTAATAAATAAGAAGAAAATTACATTACAAATAAAATACACATAAAAAATTAGCACATAAGACAATAAAAAATGTAATGAGTTAATTACAAATAATATTCTTTTTTAAGGTTCTAATTTGAATAATTTAAATCATAAAAAATGGATATATTATGCAAATTTTATATGAATGCAAAGCAAGGCACTGATTTATAAAATATTGAATCTTAATCAGAGAGAAGACCACGAATGTGCTCTATTTATATTAAAAAATATATGTATATGTAAACCAAAGGCAATCACTTATCACTTTCTAATACAAAACTGACTTCATAATCATTGAATTGAAACTTTAAAAAGTAATAACACGTGATCTACTCGTAGATCCGGAATACTGGGATTTTTTTTTATTTTTATAAAAATCTATTATGTAATATAAAAATAATTTAAGGATGTCATAAACATAAATCCAAAATACAATGTTTTGTATACTTTTTCTATGGTTATTGAATGGACATATGCATACAGTATAAGTTTAGTGATTAATTTTTTGCCATCTTATATTTAATATGTATGCATATGCGTATGTAAAATATTAATTAAATAATGTATTATAAAGAAAAATAAATGATAGAATAAAAAAGTATAATTTTTTCTTGTTTTTTTTTTTTTTTTTTTTTTGTTTTTCATTTTCGCTAAATTGTAATCATTAATTTATAAAATACATATATTTAAAAAGTATGTGTTAAATTTACGTAGAATACCTTTAAATAAATTCATTTTATATTTGTTCAAAAGTTCTATTTTCGTTTATTCATTTTATCGTTTTAATTTTCTTATAATACATACTATATATTATCGCTTCAAATTTTCCTTTATATTTAAATAAATCTAATAAAATATAAACTAAAATTTTATGTTTTATTAATGGATAAAAAAAAATTTATATACATACATACACATATGTATATTATTATACAATATATATATATTTTTCTTCATACCCAGTAAGAGGATATGTTATAACTTTACATATGTATGTATATATGTATACATATAGACTTCCAATGTGGGAATATATACACTAGACAATTTTTTTCTATACAATCACTGATTATAAAAAAAAAATTTCATTTCCACATTTTTATGTTTTCTTCTTATACTCGTATATTAATTCGTTTTTTTTTAATTTTTATTTTTAGTTTTGCTATAGACTTTCATATGTATGTACGTTAACATTTTCACTTAAAAATCAAATAAAATTTTTTTAATTCTATACAAATACAGTATATACATATATTTTACTTATTTTTGTCTTTTATTAATTTTTTATATATGTATGTGTGTATTTTGTGTAATTAAGTTATTTTAAAATTTTATTATTTTATATAAAATAATTTATGTTTTGTTTTTGTTTTTCTATTAAGTTGTGTTATTTAAATTATATTTTCAAGGAACTAGATTATTAGTATTAAATTTATCACATAATTCTTTTTTTATTATTTTTTTCTTATTTTTTTTTTTTTTTAAATTACAAACTAAATAAACTAGTGAAAATTTTTCATTATTATGAGGTCAAATTTTTACATATTTAAAAACATTTTCACTAAAGTATTATTACAACTTTTGTTTTTAATATACATATGTACCAATATATTCAAAAATTTCTTCTAATTTTTTAATTTAAAAATATAACGAAATATTTTTAATTAAAATAAAATTATATTTATTAATTCTTAAAAAAAATTTGGAACTTTTAATAAAATAAAAAATTGTAAACATTACTCACATAAACATACATGTACACACATTCACAAAAATTAAAATAAAAAAATATAAAAAATTTTGTTTTTCTTTTATTTTTTTCAATGCACGTCAACACACACTAATGGGTAGGTATTTAAATCCAATAAATTTTCCACATTTTTGGTATTTTTTACGGTATTATTAGAATTTATATATATGTAAACATATATTTATTTATTTTATTTCGTTATTTTTTTTTTACTTGTTTGCCTTTTAAATTTATTTATTTTTTAATTAATTTCACACACGTAATTTTATATTTATCATGTTTAAAAATATTTATAGGTATGTACATATATGTATGTATATGTATTCTTTTAATGATGATTTTATCTTTAACAAATCTCTTTTTTTTTTTATTTAAGCTTTTTTTCTTTTAATTTATACAATTTTCATTTATACTTGATTTCAAAAAAAATTAAAAAAATACAAAATACAAAATAAAAATTCAAAATTATTCCTCATTATAAATAAATAAATTAATTTTCATGTAGGTGGTTTTATGTACAACACATCAGAAAAAAAAGATATTTTTTCAATTTTTTTTGATTTTTGTTAATATGAGTAAAAAGAAAATTATTTTTAATTATTTATTAATTATAAATTCTTGATATTTTTTAAATATAAAACCGAAATACAATTTTCATTTATCCATCATAAGTGCATATTTTTGAATAATTTTATTAATATATACATATGTACATGTATATATATATATTTTTTTTTTAAATATTTTATCAGTGATAACACATTTTTTTCGCTATGTCATATTTTTACATTAAAAAATATATGTAAAGATATTTTATGAAATAAAGGTAATATGATATCATTTGTATAGAAATGGTATATATTGTATATGTAGAAATAATAAATATGTATAATTTGATTTTTTCTACTATAAACTGTCACTGATGATGTTTCTAAAGCAACTAATGTTTAATGCTTGTTTAAAACATAATTATGATGTTGTTGATGATGATGATGATGGGGATGATTTGATATTCTATATATATATGTACATACATATATGTTGATTATGTTGATATGATATGTATAAATGTTGATTAAGCTTTTGTATGATGACGGTTGTGATATATAGTAATATGTGATGTAGAAATATAATTATAAATAAAAAGTATGTACATTTGGCGGTTAAAAGTATAAAAAAAAAAAAACGAAGAAGAAAATATTTGTATACATGTGTATGTATGAATTCCTCTTTAATTTTAACACAAAATAGACAAAAACATGAAAAGGATTAATTAAATTTAATGGTTATAAATTGATAATAATGATGATAAATAAATTTATACTGCATATGTGTATGGAAATTTTTAATAAATTTATACAAGTATTCTTATGTGTGCATTAATAATGAATTGAAGTATGTAATTTGTTGATTTTTATTTTTCAACAAATTGAAATCTATATAAGAATACTTAGAGCAAAAAGAAAAAAAAAATGTTTATATACAAAGATATGTATTTACAAAATAGACGTACATATATAGATAATTTTTGTTTTTTATTTATTTTTGCGAAATTTCAAATTTGAATTTAACACTTCCGACGGTATATTACTCAGTTAAAAAAATATACATATATCTATACATACATATATATAAAATTTACATATTTCAATTTGTAATTACTTAATTTTATGTTAACTTACATGCGAAGAATATACTAAATTTATCAAATCACCCAATCAATTCATGTATCACCTCTTTTAATTTGAGGTTTTTTTTTTAAATTATTTTTCACATCACATACATATGCCTGCATAAAATTTTTTTTTAATTTGCACATGTTAAATAAACTTTTTGTATACATATACTCAATTGCATAATATATTTTTAATTAGCAAAATTTTCTTTTTCATATATGGCACAAAATAAAAATAATAATAATAATTGATAAATGGAATAATTTAATTATGAATTTGCATTAAAAAAAAAAAATTTATACATACTAGATGGATATGTGCAAACAATTTTTATTTACCTATATATATTTTTGTAATTATTATTTTTTTTTTACTGTTTTCCAGGTAATGCACAAAATTGATATTGGAAATTAAAAGTTAACTCATTTTCTTGATTATTATTTTATTTATTTTTTAGTTTATTACAAAAACACAAAACACACAAAAAAAAACACGAATCGAAAATATAGTTATAATATGGGCACGGTGGGTTGTTTATTATATTTAACATTTATTTGTATGTTACCTTACATATATTTTTTTAACGAACATGTAAGAATTTTGAATTTTACATAAAATTTTCATTACTTTATTAATATGATTATATTTTTTTAAATATTTTTTAACTGTTATTTTTATTATTTATTTATTTTTTTTATAAACATTTTATAATATATAGTTAATGTGTATATAAACATTTTTATATGATTTGTTGCTAGTATTTTAGTTTTGTTGATCACAACATTAGTATTTTAGATAGTTGATCACAATATATCAAAAAATTTACTATAAAATATATGAAATAAAACATATTATTTTTTGTTTTATTTTATCAATTTATTCTATATAACAATGATGATGACAACGTCAGACAGACCAGACAGTATAAGTTAAAAAAAAAATAATAATAAAAAAAAAATGATACACACGTTGTTGTTCATCAACCGTCATATCATCGATAAAAGCAATGAAAATACTGTGTATTTTTCTGTTTATGAATTGTATATAAAATATATCCTTCATGAACGTACGTATTCATATATATACAAATTTTTTATGTATCTAAATATATACGTATATACACATACATATCTATATACACCTTGTAGTGTATGTGTTGTATATTATTCGTTTTATTTTATTTTTTTTAAAAGGAGAAGGACGACAAAAATGAGTAAAATTTGTTAAAATCCTATAACATTAAACACGAAAATGAAGAAGATATTTTTTTTTTCTGTAAAAGAAAAGAAAAGAGGGAAATACACACATTCAGAAAAACATAATAAATGAAAATTAAATAAAATGAGATGAAAAAGAAAGAAGATGAAAATTACAACATAAAATATATCTTCTTATATACATACATATTTAATTTTAATGTGTGTATGTATACATAATAATTTTTTTTGTTTTTGTTTAAAATATTCTACATATTATGAAGGTACCAATAAAATCAAGAAAATCATTTGGTATACGTGGTATGAATATATATATAGTAAATATATATATATTCACATACATACATATATGTATTGTAATAAAAAGTACATATATTTATATGTATGTAGATTTAAGAGAAAAGTACAATACATTTTATATTAGATAATTTCTATTATAATTTTTGATTTACTTTTTGTTACAATAACTTTTCTCGTACACTCTTTGTATTGTGTAAGTATTAATAATTTATATATAGATGAATTTCTTTTTCTTTTTGTTTTATACAAAAATTTCATTTACAGCAACAAAAAATATAATAATAAGTATAAATAAAAGAATTTGATATGTACCACCTATACGATGTTATGGTCTCTATTGTATTCAATAAGTTAGTATAGGAAAACAAAAAATTCGCATAAGAAATTTGCAAAAGAAATCTACACAAATACGAATTAATTGTGCAAAAAAATGTAATTGTATGTGTTTGGTGACGGCGTAAAAATTATCCCAATCCTGTATTAAACAATATATCTCCCCACTATTTTTTATGTACTAAATAAAGAAGTAGAAAAAAAAAATTAAAATTAAGAAAATAATACCAATAAATGTAGTATAATGAAAAATGAGAAAATTTGTTCACGTTTTCAATAATATATTAAGAAAATTATAAAACAAAAAAAAAAAAAATTCAGATTTTATTTCAGATTTTATTTCTCATCTTAACCTTCTGCTTTTCATATAATCTTTGTCTTTCTTTCCTTTTTTTTATATGTATCTATATCACATACATATGTATGTATATTGTGTTTTAATGATCACAAATCTTATACATTTTTCTGTTTTTTTTATAATTGACATTGTTGTTGTTTTAATTTTTCTCGTCACTCTGGATATAAGTATTTACAAATTATACATATCTGTATATTTCTTACAATCCCGTTTATAAGTTTTAAATATTTTTCCCCTTAAATTTAATGTACAAATATAAGTACATTGAATATTAAAGGATATACAATATACATATATCTGAACACATGTATGTATATGAGTTGATTTTTCTTTGGAGTAATAATATACAACTTCATATATGTTTATTGTTTAAGTATGTGTATGAGAGCGTAAGTGAGAGAAAATTTAAAAGCGTAGAATACAAGAATATCAATATATATATATTATTACTACTATATTTACTACTACAGTCTACACTGGTATAAAAAATTTTGCATGAAAATTTTCAAAATTATTATTATTTAAATACCTCTATAATATTATTTGTTCTTATATAATCGTATGTATTTGTGTATTTTTCACCATGCCGCGCGAAGTTGTTATTTTCTTACAACAATATATATTATACCAAATATATAAAATTGAGTATATAAGTATGTTGTGTACAAGTACAATATGTGCACATAATTTAAACGTATATACAACAAGTTAAATCATAAGTTAAGGTTGTATTAAATGCCGAAAAAGTTTAACTTCAACCTTGAAGTGTGGTGAATTTCTATTCAATTCAGCATTCAATGCAATGGTTTAATTGACAAATTAATAACAAAATGAATATGTAAAAATATATTTAAGAGAATTTTTGCTCTCTTTTATACGAGTAAAAAGAAAAGTTTATATAATAAAGAGTAATTTTTAACGAAACAATTAAATCTCAACTAAACTCAATATTATATATATAGTCACAGTTCACAGTCACACACAGTTATAAGATTTGTAAGAGATTTTATGAAAATTAAAATTTTCATGTACAAGCCAAAAACAAGAACTTCTTTTCTTGTGCAAAAAAATATCGCAAATTTTTTTTTCAGTAATTCTCTTATTAAAATAAAAATTTCCATGTTTAGTCGTTAGCCTATGCATAGAGTATATGTATAATTTCTTTTTTTTTTGTTTTTTTTTTGTAATTTATAACTTTTATGTAGACCTCCATTTTCATAACGCAAAAAATATTATTTTTCTATTTTTTTTATATAGGTACCTATAAATAGACTCGTAATTTAGGTGCACTGAAATCATTTACCTACCTACATATGTATACCTATATATATTTTTTTTTTGGTAAATTTAAAAAAATTGAAATTTATTTTAGTGTATTAATAGAGCATTTTTATTTTCTTAATTAAAAAATAAAATAAAATAATTACTTTTTTTCATATATAGGTACCTAGAGGGGATTAGATTATTCGTGTAGTACAAGTAATGTACATGTGATGAAACAATCTGACCGATTATATTATAGGTATTTGTATAAAGTATAGGTACGTTTTTCTTAGAATATGGCATAAACTGCATCATCATCATCATCCATTTAAATACGTTTATTTATACGTATGTATGTACACGTATAAAATTTTAAACAAAAATGTACAGTTTTCATACACTTACATATATATATGTGTATATGTATAGGTACCTATATGAATTGATTATTGTTAAAAATTAATGTGATGATTGGAGACAGGAAAGGCGTAAAAAAGGATATTTATTTATATGCAATCATTATACTCATACATATGTATTAATAATGAATATATAAAACAGATCAGAAATACATATGTACCTATATTCATACAATTTACAACAAGAAAGAGATAATAAATATTTTTTTCTATAAAATAAATGTTTTACATTTTACATATAGGTAATATGTGTACATTTTATTTCATGTAGGTATTCACCTATTCAATTTTCTTGATTTTTTTAATTCATTTATTTATTCCTTATTCTTCTACTCTTTATTTTTTTTTATTTAGTATTTATATTTTCTTTTATAGAAATTTATATAGATTGATATAAGTTTATTTTCTATTTATTGAAAAAAAAAAAAATTGCATTACACATACTGACATAAAAGGCTGAGTTGTTTTATTACTACCTATATCGTTTCATATTTGAAAAAATATAAACTATTCAACACACACCAGCACATAAATTAAAAATTTCTTTCAATTTTTAAACTTTTTTTTTGAAATTATTTTTGTGAGTTTTTTTTTTTTAATAGTGTTTGTTTTTTTTTTTTTTTTAATTGTCGTATAAAAAATATTGATCAATCCAATCGTCAATCATGAACTGTATTTTGGTATGTAAGTATATGTGCTCTCTCGAACCCACCCCTTCTGCTTTTTTTATACAAATACCATTTTATTTAATTATAATAGAAATTAAATGTATATTTTGTTTAACGTATTTTACATGTGTAAGTATGTGTGTGTCAACTTTGACTTTTTTTTCCATACATTTTTAAATAATAATTGAAATGATCTTTACAATATCAACTGTACAATATGAAGAAGTCAAATAGATATGCTTTGACTTTTTTTTTTAAATACATACATACATACTAATTTTAATAACTACAATCTATCTCTGTATCTCTGTTTTTGTTTGTAAATATATCTATCGTATAATAGATGAGATAGTTTTCCATTTATGTAGATAAATTAATTTTTATTTTATTTTTTTCTTTTCTTTTCTTCTTTAAATTTATAATGTGATTCGATATTTTATATATAGTGGGAGGTTTTCAGTAATATAGGTACTATAAAAAATTTTATCAATGTTGTACACAAATACGTTTATACATATATTCATAAAAATATAAGTATACAGAAAAAATATTGTTTTTTTTTTTTTTCATTATGTAGGTATGTGTATGTGATATGCATTATTATTAAATACGCTTAACTATTGTATAATTCTGATGATGCGTCTTCAATACATATCAACGATATCGCATTTATAAATTCAAAAATTATAATTAAATTTATAGGCAAATTTTCGCCTTTTTTTCGAGAAGTGAATAAATAGGATAAGTGGTTCTGTATGGTCATACATACAAAATAAGAAAATTTTCTATCACTTTGTGCGTACAAGATCATTTAATACATATTTTCCTCAGACACGTACATATGTGCAGTTATATCCTTATTAAATTTAGCAAATTTGGGTTTGTTCAATTCAGGAGCAGATGAATATGAAAAAAAAAAGACGGTCATCTATAGTGTAATAAAAATAAAAATCATAGACCAAAATGTAACATATTTTTCAATTGAAAAGTGAACATCATACGTAAAATAATGAAATATGTATAGATATTATAATGTAAAATGCTTAAAGTGAAAAAAAGAATAAATATTAGCACACTCTAATTTCTTTTCGTGTACATAGCTATTTAAGATTTTAATGAATGTTGTGTTTAAATTTACTTTTTAATTTTTTGTTCTCTTCTTGGCAATATATAGTTTTATTATTTTATTACTATTTTTTAAAAATAAATTTATATCTCACTTTTATGTGATTTCTCTAGGATATAAATTTCGATTTTATTCGTTTTAGAAAAAATTTTAATCCAAATTATGTTTTATGCAATTGAAGGTAGTCCTGATAGACATGAATACAATTTTTATGAATAACAAAAAGTTATTTTACATAATTTTATATTATAATGAGGACTATGAAAATGTATAGGCAAGAAAAAAAAAATGATTTTCTTCTTTTTCATCCTTTTTATATATGTATCTTATAAAATATACCTATTCGGATATACATATATATACACACATATGTATTTTAAATCGCGTTTCATTCGTACAATATATTACTTAATTTTTTTATATGAAAATGCCACATCCCTCACGCTTATATATATAATGTATGCTTATATATGGCACTTTAATGTACATATACATATACACCTGATATGTGTACATAAGTACATTGAGTAATTTTCATATAAGAAAATTTTCTTAATATAAAACCAAAAAAAAACTCAAAAAATGTATAAGGGTAAAAAAAAGGAATAATATTAAAAAATAACGTACATACACACAAGCACATATATATGAATGACGAATTTTTGGTTTTCGTTTTGTGGGTGGATATTATTATTTCGCGCATTTTAAGTTTTAAGATTTTTTCCAAGCACATTATCATCTCATCATTTTCATAACAAAAGGCAAAAATTAAAGCACACATGTATGTATGTACATATGTATAAAATAATGAAAATTTATGTAAAGGGGTTTAACATTACGAAAATTTTTTGAGTATATGAAATACAAAACAAAAAAAAAAAAATACATACATATTATGTATAAGATAACATGTGGTATATTTATAAGATAATGTGGTATATTTTTTAAAGGAAAATAATATATGTATGTAAATAACGTATTCATATAAAGTATAATAGGTAATAATAATGATGATTATGATATGACGATATATGAAATTGTATGTATTTACTGGTGTATTTATGGATATGTACGTACACGTATAAGACAATAATCAAAAAGAAAAAAAATATAACAACCAAAAATGATGACAACTAACTAGGATATGACGACAATGATAACAAAATAAAATAAAAAATGATAAAACTAAAATATTATGCATATAATATTTGTTTAGCTATATACACGAGTATATCCTTAATATACAATGCCAGGATAATGAGACTGTAAAATATGTATGAATGTATGTATATGTAAATATACGTTAGTATGTAAATTATTGTTATTATATATATATAGGTATATATGTATATATCAGCGATTATGCATAAAATATTATTTAGTAATGCGCGCGCATAAATCTTTTTTGTAAGAGTTGCAAAAGTTACATACTCTCCTCAATAATAATATTTTGCCCAAATATTTTATCTATAAAACTTTTTCTTGTGCTTTTATTCAATTTTTTTTTATATTATATATTACACGTACTTAAATATACGTACATTTAGTATATTAACACTCATTTAGTATATATTTATTCTATTTTTAAATGGTGTAAAAACAAATATTTCGAAGCTAAAATATGAATTAATAACTTCAAAAACTATAGAAAGTGAAATTTCTTGGTGTTTTTGCAATTTGTTTTTCGGGGAAAATATTATAATTATTTTTTTAAAATAACAATAAACGCATGCACTTTCACATTTTTGATTTAAACATTTATTTAAAATATGAAAAAAAAATAAGGGTTGTAAATGGCTTCTTTTGATATACAATACAAGAGTTCATGTACTCAAAATTTTTGCAATAAAAATGAAACGAAAAGAAAAAAAAACGAAATAAATGGTAAAATACATTAGTAGTAGTAAAAAAACAAGAAAAGGAAGGAATATTTTATCTTGATTGTGTGCATCCTCCTCGTGTAAGGAGAAATGAGACGATAACTAAAAGAAAAAATTTACAATCATGACGATGACGAAAATTTAGAATTCAATTTATTTTCCATACATCGTTTTTTGTGTTGTGTTTTTATTTCATTCATTTTTTGTTTTTCTTTCTTTTTTTTTATTTTTAGCATTACATAATTTTTTTTTTAAGTTCAAATTTACGGGGGCATATATAAAGATGCAAGAATATACTTCCTAACATTTTTTCAATGAAAATCTATTTATTTTTGTATCCTTATTATGCGAGTGTAAAGCAATTTTGTCTTATTCAAATATGAAATCATATATATGTCAAGTAATTTTTTCTAATAATAATAATATAATAATTAAATACGTACTTATATGTACATAATACGTATGTATGTTAATAAAAAATCAACGTCATTACACATGTACATACATATGTATATCATCAATGCCATTTTTATGCGATAAAATATTATATGAAACATAATACATACATATACCAAATTTTAAATTGTGTTAAATTTTTCTTTTTTTCTCATTATCCTTTTGTTATACGTGTAAAAAATTGAATTAGCTTAATACAAATATGTATAATAATATCAATAATATAAATAATATTTACCTACAATAAAATAAAAAATTGGAAAACCATATCAATGTATAAAATTCGTATAGGTGAGTATCGTATCGGAAAAAACATTGAATATTTTGTTTGTTCAAATTTTATTTATAAAAAGAATTTATAAGAATTCAAAATAGAATAATGATGGAAATGTATTTCTGTAAATAAAAGAATTACGATATTTTATATAAAAATAGTAAAATAATATAGATGAATATAAAAGGATACTAGCGTATGAGTAGAAAAAAAAGGATATTAACAAGATATGTCGAAAATAAAATTTTTCGTTAGTGTGAATGAATACAAGGAAAAATTTTCTTATTTTATTTTTCTGTTCTGGGCATTGTTTTCGCGCAATTTCTTTGCATATATTTTTGGTATATATTATATAGGTATTTTGTATATAAAATATGAAAAGAAAGAAAAAGGTCTCGGGATGAAAATTTGAACATAATGGGAAATTGTAATATTTATAGATAGGTAAATACCCCTACACAACACATGAAAAATAGTAAATGAAAATAAACGAAAAAAACTTTTAAAAACAAGAAAAAAACGAATTAACTGAAATATAAAAAGACATTTATAATAAATGGAGAGTACTTTACGTTATGCGCTGTGCACCGGGTTTAAGTCTATAATCTATACAATAAGGTGTACATATATATATACATATGTATACGTATATGTACATATGTATGTACATACATATTCGTCCTTAATAGGTAAAACGATGACATAAATTTTAATTCGAGCAATTTTGTGATGCTAGATGTTAGATCTTATTTTTATATATTTTATTGACTTTTTACTTTTTTGTGATTAAAAACATTTTTAATTGTATAAATTAGAAAATAAAATAGAATTTTTCATTATTATACGAATACAAGGTTTACATATATTATGGCACATGCGAATTTGAATAACTGTCCTTACTGTACTGTCCTTAAAAATGATGCGAATTATTAAAACAACAAAAGACAAAAGACTGTATTTGACCACCGTATGTATACGTAATAAAATGCTAATGACTATTTTTTTTTTACATACCATCATATACCTAAGTGTATACGTAGTGTATGTATTTATTTATGTTTTTTAATATGGCATTTTTATATTAAGTAGAAAGAGATGTTAAATATATAAAAGAAACATCCAGTTAAATGAGATAAAAGAAAAATTATATTTATTTAACTAAAATATACATGTATGTAAAGATCTTTGCTTTGCTCTTTCTCTAATTGGTCGGTGCAGATGAAGAGAATTATATAAACATATATTTAACTGATGTTTTTCCTGATATTTTTCCAAGATTCTGTATAATTACAATCCTTGCTGATTGGGAAAACTTACGAAAGAGGATATATTGTATATAATATACATATGATACACTCTAAATATGTGTAAGGAGATTGGAGGGAATTTGAAGAAAAATTTATATACGTACATACATACATATGTATATATACATACGTATATGTATAAAGGTTTATACTTATGTATATAATTTTTGTATTTTCATCCTGATTTTCTGTTTTTATTCTGTACATACATAATTTTTCCTTTCTCGTTGTTTGAGAAACACAAATATGAAGATATAAGTGTGTATATACATTTGTATAATTGTATGTGAAATCTACATAAAAATAAGGTATATTAAAACACATATTCTCATCACGAAGAAAACTATCGTCTGAAAGATTCTCTATTAAGGATGTCTATACTAATGGATCTTTGTCGGGTGGCTTTTTGTTCATTTACAAGTGAATGTACATACATATAAACACATATGTATGTACATATATGCATATTGAGTTTTATTGAAATTTTTTATTAGTGCTGAAAATTTTTCTTTGCCTTTTATATATATCTGAACACGTTTGTGTAAGTATTGTGGAAATTTTTAGTTGCTTTTTCCTGTTTAATGTTGTTTGTTGTTGTTAGCTGCTAATGAACGAACGATTCATTTATTTTTTGGGTGTTACCCAAAAAATATGCAAAGACAAATGAAAGAGCCTGATCGGGTTGTATCTTTTAATACAAACACACAAACATAAAAGAATTTATATACATAAAATATATCATCGTGATACATACATATATAATGATGTTGAATAGAAATTAGTCCTGTCACCCTTATACAAGATATAATATGTAATCAGAATTATATCAAAAATATGCACGTAAAAAATATATACGTACATGAAATTTTATTTACTAGTCATTTTTACATAATGTATTGTATGTATATGGTTGTGTGTAACATGTATTTTGATACATACAAATTTTTGCATTCCTTTTCTGGCATAGTAGCTCCAATCATCATCATTCATGCAAATGGAGGTATGAGAAAATGAAAACGGATTTCATACGGATGATATAGGATCAAATATCAATAGAACCTTAGAACATATACGTATATAATACATATATGTATCTACATGTACATATGTATGTGTAGCAGCTGTATTTATGAAATCTGGTGTATATTTAATATACAAAAAAAAGTTGATGTGTTTTTATATTAAGTACGTACATATATATGTACATACTGTACATATGTACTGTACATACGTTATTATACAAAACCCTAAATATGTACAACTTTTAAGCTTTTTTATGATATTATATGTAATATTATTTCATGTGTAAAAGTTTGTATGTGCAGCATCGTTTTTTCTTCTTGGGGTTAGGATACATAATGGAACAATGGGTGTACATAATTTTCGTATATGATAATGTTGCATACAAATATGTAAGCTGTTAAATGGGGATATAATATTATACATGGGATGCTGATGCTATAACATAAATGGTTAGCTGTGCTGCCTGTGCTATGTATGTAATTCAGTAGTCCTGTTAATAAGTAAAAATTTCTAGCGGAGAATGAATACACATACATAACTAATTTTATGTTTCATTATTATACAAAAATAAATGAACGATCAATGTATGGTCATGTATGTATAAGCGAATTTATACACATATGTATGTACGTACATAAAACACCGGTATCCTTGTTTTAACTTCATTTTACCTATTCCTTATTTTTAGTTTTAAAATATATATATATGTATGTACATATCTACATGAGAATGCACATACGTACATGTGTATACTAACATCGTATAAAATGCAGGGTAATTTATGTTGTATTATCCTTTGAGTAGTTGTTTTTCCTATTCTCATTTTTGCTTTATTTCATTTCATTTCGTTATACACCATACCACATATTTATAATATAGTATGTACATACGTACATACATTTTTGTAAGTGCAAATAAGAGAAAATTTTCTGCAGATTTTTCATTGGTTAATAATCATTTTTGTTACATAGTATATACAGATAATACACACATTCACGTATGTACGTAGAAAATTTATTTCATTATATAATGAAAGTGTAATACAAATTCTTATACACACGTACATCATTATATATACATACTAATATATGTTTGTATATACAAAATAATAGTATGTATTTACCATTAAAAATAAAGAATCTTTTTGTAAATAAGAAGGAAAATTATGTTCATTATATGGTTAATGAAGAACATTGAAGGATGATAAAAATGAAAAAGAAAAGAAACGTTAATTAGTCATGTGCCACAACAACTTTTTAACAGTATGTACTCGTAAATATTTACAAAATGGTGTACAAAAATTTTCATTCTGTATGAAAATATTTCAACCAATTATCATCATTGTATATTCAAAAAAAAAAAAAAAAATCCTTTTTACATAGATGTACACATATTTTAGAGAAAACTGTACATATTGTACAATTTTACAACAATCTAATTGGATAAATTATTCCTCTCATTTAGCGATTTTTGAGTTTTCCTGTTTTTTTTGTGTACTCGTTATTTTAATTAAAATTATTTCATTTCGTGCGAAGTAGGTACCAACCAATCTTTATTTTGTTCAAAGTTTGCATATTATTTTTGAAACATGCGTAGAAATTACACATGTATATATACATATGTACATACCTATATACTTGTATACAAATATATTTCTAAGTTTGAATTTTCGAAATTATAACGAAAATTTTGTTTACTTTATTTTTAAATGATAATAATATTAAAAAACTTATAATGTAAATAAAAAATATGAAATTTGAATACATACTATATAGCACCTGTGTATATGGGAACATATTTAAAAATTAAATTATTAAATTTTAAAGTACCTAATCATTAGGTAAATTTTATAAATTAAGGCGTTGAATTTTTAGTTTTTTAAATTATATAGATACATAAGTACGACATTTTGTACAACATGTATTGTATATACGTTCATAAATACATATTTATATTTTCTGTACTTGATATATTTTTTAAAAATGTGTATTTCATTAATTTATACGATAATAGTGAAAATAATAATATACATATGTAGATATTTTGATAGAATTGATATTTTGTTTAAAGGTACGAATATAATGTATTTCATTCTATTATATTATATTGGAAGAAAAAACTCATTTTTACATGCATATTTTTGATTCTATGGAATATAATTCCAAGAGCTAATATCCCATGAGATAGAAAAAAAGAAAAATTATAGAATTTTTTTTATATTTTTTTTTTGTCTGTTACTGTTAAATTTGAGTTGTGTTGTTTATTGATTTTAATTTTAAAAAAAAAATCAGTAAATTTCAAGGAATTTAAGTAAAATCCGCACACCTGTATTTACTTTTGTATTTAAGAAAAAAAAAAATTATTAAAAGAAAACAAAATACAACAAAAAACAAAATCGAAAATTTGAAGAAGAAGAATGTTAAACATGAGGTAAAAATATAAAAGCAAAGATACTAATAAACTATAAAAATATAGCTGGCATCCTGTGTGTGCATCATTTTTTGTATGTGTGCATAAAAATGTACAAATTGTACAAGAAAAAATATACCTAGATAGATATATGGCACATAAAAATTTTATGATGATAAGGAATGTATTTTCATATATGAAAGAATGTTATATTATCGTGCACCTTTGTTACTGTTGATTTTTTTTTTACTTTTTCATTTTATTATTCTCAGGTTTTAGTTGCTGTTATGTTTTGTTTTCTTTTTTCATTCACTATTTTGTTTTATATTTTATCCTTGTTTCATATACATACATAGAATTTAAATAATAAGGAAAAAAGATAAGTGTATTATATCCTTATAAAAAAATAAAAATTATTTATTTATCTGTAATTTTGACACCTATTTCGACATTAGTTATAGGTATATATACTTTTATAAATAGGTATATAATATATGCGTACATATAATATGTGTACGTATGTATATGTATGGGTACATATATATATACGTATGTACATATACATATTGTCCGCTTTGCTTTTCGTAATTCAAATTGGAAACATACACATGCATACATATCAGTGTATAATAAAAATTACGTGTGCGATAATGAAATGTATCTAATTGATTTTATTTATTGTTGATTTGTAAGTATGAAGATTTTTATTTATTTATGTATTTATGTTTTTTTTTTTTTAAATTTGTTTGCAAATGAAAAATGAACAAATACGTTATCGAAGCAAACGGAAATATTTTTCAAAAATTATTCAAATATAGGTATTTATTCATTTTTATTTAATCCCTAAGTTTTATACCATACATTATGAGTAAATAAAATTTTTATAGAAAATTACAAAAAAAAATATATATATATAGGTACATATAAATTAAAATAATATTCTTTGCTTTATAAATTAAAAATATTGAATTTTTTAAATTTCTCGTTATCTACATATGTATGTTCTATGTATATAAACATTGATAAGACATATTTTGTGTACAAAAAAAGAAAAAAAAAAAAAAAACATTCAAAGAATCACAAAATGAATGAATTTTTTTGTATCTTATACATACACCACATAAAAGATATACATACAGTGTTGTGTTATACTTGAATAAATTACTGTTCAATTAATTTTTTAATTTTTAGATTAGTTAATTCACTTTTCTTTTAAATTTATATTTAGTAAATTTATTTTTAACTTTTTAATAATATAGAAATTATTTTTTCAATCATTTAATGGAAAAACATTCAAAATAAAAAGAAAGCAATAAACAAAATTCTTGAACGTATACTACAATATATACATATGCATATGTATGTCATATTTTGAATTTTCGTTTTTTTCTTTTAATCGAAAAATTTCAATTTTATTTTTACAATAAAAAAAAAACATATTTAAAAAAATTTAGTCTAAAATATCGTTTACTAAAAATACATATAAAAATTTTAGATATTAAAATGTGTCAGTATCACACACATGTTTCAGTTTCAATACCAGACAAATAGGCGACAAAAGAGTACAGATATCTGCTCATATATACATATATTTTGTGTTACATAAAAAAAAAAAACAAATAAATTCTTACTTACATGGAATTCAGGTGAAATAAAATATACACTACCTTTATACTTTTTGTATATATGTAAACATATATACATACATATGTATAAAAAAAATAGGTACCCATAACAAATCTTTAAATAATACAAAAATTAAAAAGAGGAAGAAAAAAATGATAAATGTTTTCTTCTTAAAAATAAAAATAAAAATAAAGAAAATTATTCAATCTTATTGTATTATTGCTAGTATCATGCTGAATGATGTGATACATACATGTATGTATGTATATGAAGCGTATGATGTAACAACGAACATAATATCTTGTAATAAAAAATCTCGTGTTTATAATATTTTTGTTTTTACACATTATACAGATTTTTTATATTGCTCTTTTTAATACATTTTATTTTAGGTGCTACCACCTGGTGTTTCTATTTTTTAATTTTTCTTTTTTTTTCAAAAGGCACACATTTCGTATTATCGAAGAAAAAATCCTTTTTTTTTCCTCTCAATCGCTTACTTTATTTTCTTGTGAAAAAAGAACAGGAGATAAAGATAAGGAATTAAAAAAAAAAAGTTAAATTGAAAAAACAGAAACAATTTATTTACTTATTTTTTAAATTTCATATTATATCATATGAAGAAATGTATGTATTTTCAAGTTCGTTCTATATACTTGGTATTACATGAATGTCTAAAGTTTTATATAATCTATATATGAAACATTAATGTTACTTCAATGAAATTCTGCTTTAATAATTTAATCTTTAAAAATAAGTAATAAAATAAAAAAATATGAATTCATTTTCTGTATACATATGTATTAGACAGTTTCATGATGATTACATGTAGTATTTAATGCGTAAAGTATAAAAATATATCACTGATTTAAAAATAGATTTGTGTATTTTTACTTTGCAGATGACAGGTAACGTGTAAATTTTATATAAATATGTATCATAAGAAAATCAATGAAGAAAAAAATTTTAATAAGATAAAAAATATTCTAGAGTTAAAAATAAAAATATGAACCTTTATTGATGTGAAGACGATTTTTCATGGTCAACGAATCGCATATATGTTGTAATCGAGTTCGTTTGATTTAATACGTTTTTTTTTTCACATCATAGAAAAGATTTGATTTTCATTTTTTTTTGTTTACCAAAGAAAAACGATTGGAAAATTGAAAAACAAATGCGTGAATAAGAAAGAGATCGGTCTATTAAAAAATTTATTATCCGAATCTCATAAAATAAATCAAAAACTAAATTAAAACTAAATAAGGACATGATTTAAAAAACAAAAAAAAAAAAAAATGTTAAGATTTTCGGTTTCAGCTATTTCATGTTTTAATTGTTACTATTATTATTTTTGATTTCTAAAAATATCTGGAAATAAACTAAAATAGAATTCAAAAATGTATGAACGATTATACGTAAAATATATAGAGGTATTTTTTATAAAGGACATAAGAAAAGTTCGAAAACATTATTATTTTATTTAAGATTTTATTCAGGTTACATTATCAAATCACAATTCTCTTTGATATTATTTCATTTTTTTTTTTTTAATTGTCAAAATTGTGTATTTTGTTGCTATACCGTATGTTATAAAAAATATAATATATATACATTAATTAAAAGTATTCTCATGCATATACGCATGTTTGAAAAATTATTGAATAAATGCTAATACTTTACATAATATTCATTTAAAACTTAAAATGAATTTATAACTTCTTATTTAAATTTTATATTTATTATCATTAATTTAATAACCCATTTTTGATGTTTTTGTTTTTTCTTAAACACAGAATTTTTTAATCTATACATATAAAGAATTTATTATACAATTTCTCATCTAAAACAAAAATCAAAAAAAAAAAAAAACAAGATGAAAACGAAATATTTTTTTGTGTACACATACATATGTAATATGCCATACATTTTTTTTATGTATGTGTTTATCAAAATTTAAATAAATGTGGAATATTAATATGATAATTGGCACGTGATAGGCGTGTTTCTTCACACTTTTTATACTACACTACAGAATTGTTGAAAAAGAATTTTTTTTTTCTTGATATTAGATAGCATAGCTTAGAAATAACATAAAACTTGAGCAACTAATGTCAAAATAATGGAAATTTAGTTGAAATAAACTACCTACACACAAAACAAAAAAAAAACTTGTTATATTCTAATATTTATCTTCTTATCATTATAATAACTTCATAAATCAATAAATATAATTTAATCATAATACATTTTGAAAAAGAAAAATCTTGTTTTTTATTTTTATTCTATAGCATTTTAAGAACATTGAGATTTTCTCTCTTATATGGGATAAAGACAATAGAAATCAATAGGGTATCTCTATTTAATAAATTTAGTAAAGGTATATAGACAATTTTATTTCGAAAATAATAATATAATATTATAATAATTATTAATACATACTAAGAAAAAAAAAACATTTAATCGGCTAAACATTTATTTCTTGATTTCTATTTTATGGTGAGTGTTTTTTATAAACAAATTTAAAAGAAGTAAAGTTGTTTCCTTTTATATTACGTAAGATATACGTACATATGTATGTGATAAAACCAATATATGTTGCAGTAAATACATACATGCATATAAACAATATATAATATATAAGCATTATTTTATTTGATTTTTAGATCTGTGTTCATAAGCCTAAATTGTCCCTATAGGTAGACACGTATGTGAATCAAGATTAATATTGCAGCCACTGTAATGATCGTGAAAATATTCATTGGACAACTCAGGTTGATGAATACGGGCCTTTTTTTTTGTAATACATGTTTAACACAATGAATGTATAAAGGTGCGTTAAAAATATTTTGTTTTTAATTTATTTATAAAATATTCTGTTTGTATTTTATATAAACAAATTTTTATAAACCTATAATAGAAAATTAAAACAAAAAAAAAAAAAAACGAATGTATTGAAAGAAACATGGGTGCATATACGAGTACTACACATTCACGCATCATATTGTATGCACCAAAAGAGTTTTAACAAATAACAAAACCTATTCGATTTTTCGGTTTTTTTTTTGTTTTTAAATTGTTATTGTTGTTTTCGTTATTATTATTATTATTGTATTAAAAGAAAATATATATAGATACAAGCACACATACATACATATACATATGTAAAAAAATAAATAAATTAAAATTTCCATTAATTTTCGATAATTCGACTGATATGCCACACCTCACACACGCTTTATCCCTTTTTTTTACTTCTTCAATTTTTATTCGAATTTAAAAAAAAAAGAATATTTTTTTTTAGTATTTTCTGGTTTTGTATGTTTTAATGATTTACTTGTATTTTTGTATAGATATATCATTTATACACAAACATATGTATGCACGAGTATATATGTATATAGTGAAAATGTACATGTACGTGTGCATATATTGAAAATATTTACCTTTAGTATAGATATAAAACATTAGTACAGTATATTTTTTCAAATATATGTATGTGTGGAAATTTTATTGTTATTTTGACAATTTTATAAGTTCACGGTTTACAATAAAATCGTTACATTAAACAGTACATGCAGTGCATGCACTATTACTAACATTTTTAATGTGTATATATATGAATATGTGTATGTATATTGTGTATTGAATTATAATAAATAATAACTATAGGTGATTATGATGATTATGAAAAAATTATAATATAAAGTACCTAGAAAAGGATAGTGTGAAAATATCAAACTTGTTTAAATTTAAATGTCCAAGTCACTTTTTTTAGTTCGATTTTAATTTAGAAACTAAAATTATTTTTAATTTATATTTGATTTTAGATTCAATAAAATTAGATCGATTTGAAGGATCAGATTCAGTTAAATTTAAAATTTTTGTATATCACTTTTTATTTATTAGTTTCATACTTTTCTTTTTCACTATTTCATTTCACATTATATACATATGAGAGAAAAAAGGAATTTAGAAGTGAAATAAAAGTTGGCTACGAGTTATAGTGACATGTGCCATAATTTCCACACTATTAAATCCATTAGTTATTAAAATGTTGTTTTATAAATTTAATTCATTTTATCATTTATTACCTACTATTAATAATTTTTATTTTTGTTTTTTCATAACATCACATCATAAGATAAGTTGTGTTTATATAATATTAAGAACTTGATGAACACCTGAAATGTTATCATTATATCATATGATGATGATGATGATGATGGAGTTGAATTAAAAAAAAGTTGTAATGTAAAGAAAGTATTCACTATTTATACAAAAAAAAAGAAAAAACCGTAAATAAATACAAAAAATACATAGGTTTATTAGGAACATGTTACTGTGATTTGTAAAACAGAAGTGCTAACATGGCCCGCGGGGCATAACTATGAAAAAAAAAAATACACATTCTACACAAATCTTGAAAAAAAGTAAAACTGAAAAAAAGAATGTTAAAAATGTGTATACATTATAGTGTTGGAGGTATTACAACAGTTTGTATTATTAGTAGTTGATAAACTTCTCAGATAGTTGACACGCAACTTTTATCAGGAGAGACAGTTTTATAGCACTACAAAAAAAAAAAAAAAAACGGAAAAAATATGTACATATATATGGATATTCACACGTACAATATAGAAAAAAAGTAAAGAATATTATGTCTGATACATACAAAAAAATAAAAAATAAAAAATTGGTGAAATTTGTATACATAATAAATAAATTGTAGTAAAAAATCGAATTTATTCTTTATTTTTCTTTAAGGAAAGGCACAGAAAAAAAATTCAGAATGAAAATGTGGATGAATGAATGAAAAATTTGTAAGTTGAAGAAGGATATCAATGACACCGGTCGTTTCAATAGATGATATAATATATGTACATATATATATAAATATACAACGAAAATAGAAAATAAAAATAGAAAATAAAAATATAAAAAAAATGAAAAAAAGGCTAAGGCTAAAAATGACCATCGAACATAATATAAAAATCCATAATATTCCTTTGAATGGCTATGTACAAATGTACATATGTATATATTGTATATTCTGTATGTGTACCTATACATTATTTGTATGTATTTTCACGTATAGCGGTAAAATGTGAAATGTGTAGAAAAATAAAATTGATATAAATAAAATAAAATCTAAAATGTTGTTCAAATACCGTCTATAAAATTTAAGCAGGAAATTCGATGTCTTTCCTTTATATAGATAAGCGCAGAAAATCAGTAAGCCAATATTGTAGGTATCCGTGTATGGTATAACAATATATGTACACTAACGACATTTGTATTTGTTGTAAGCATATTATAAAATAATAATGTTTATTTGATGTCGGTGTGATATAATGTTCTTCAATAAAAACATATACATATGGATATTTTACAAAAAAAAGGGATTCGGATAAGCCGACTTGATCGGTGTATAAGGATAATATTTGAGGGTGGGCAGTATATGCATATACATACATATATAGTGTAATGTACAAAATAGCGGTTAGGATTTTGGGTTTTTGTAAAAAGTGTGATTGGCTTTAGGCCAAATACATTATATTACAACAATATCTATATTTATATCACACAAGTTTAAGCACATGTATCTATATACTGACCATGTATCTATACATTTAAGTGGACTCATTGTATATTTTATATATAGATATATGTATGTACAATCGGAAAAAAATTCATGTCTGA
The DNA here is from genome assembly GCA_963971155.1 of Anthrax anthrax. NCBI lineage: Eukaryota > Metazoa > Arthropoda > Insecta > Diptera > Bombyliidae > Anthrax > Anthrax anthrax. The sequence continues at coordinate 17,412,282 of OZ020121.1, forward strand.
TGCTTGTTGAAATTCGATTGAACTGATTACCGGAAGGTTAGAAATAAAAAAGCAAAAATATCGATAAAACACGTTACAAGTGGTCAAGGTAAATTTTGATGTATATGTTAGTACATACAGTGACTGACCGACCCGATCAGATCGGTAACAAAACTAACGTTATGTATATGAACAAAAAATTTGAAGATGAAAAAATAATATACAATATATTAGAAAATTGTATGTGTGTAATAAAAATCGATTTGCGGCGGGTAAATAATTTTAAAGGTGAAAATATAAAACAAATTGTGATATGTAAGTAAAGTGCTTGTACTTGGACAATATTTGTTTTTTTCTTTTCTGAATAAATATCGGATATAAAATTTTTTATTTTTCATTAATGTATTTTTAAATAAACTTTTTTGTTATATATTTGTTTTTATGACAGGAAATAATATTTTAACAGCGATATCTGTTTGGTAATATGAAATATACATATGTACCTATGTAGAATGCTATGATTTTACTCGAAAGAATTTTATTTTTCATCATTGTTATTTTATTTGAACAAAATATAAACATGTTCACTTTGTAATAAAATGAAGTTTTTTTTTCATGTTTTTCTAGAATATTATATTTTATTTATTAATTATTTTTATATTTAATTTTTAGTGTATTCTATATTTTCTTTGTTTAATTGCGTTTCAATGTATTTTAGGTACAAAATAATAATGTATTTTCTTAATTTTTACAAAATAAAAATAAAACAATACGGTTTTTAAAAATTATTATTTTTTAAACGAAAATAGTTTGTATGGAAAATTATAGGTGCATATGTACGATTAAAAAAAAAAAAAAAAAAAAAAAAACAAAATAATAGAATCCTGAAATTCATCAAAACGAAAATGAAGAAATAAACAAGAATTTTCATGGAATACTCGTTGTATGCAGGATAAATGAAAAAATAAAGGTGAACAAAAAAAAGCAAGATCTAATGACAATTATATACTTATTTCACCCTAGATTTGTTATAATTGTAAATGAGTTTTTGTCCCTTTTAAAATTCCATATTTATATATGTATGTACATTTGTATGTATTTACTTATATGTTTATATTGTAAATGTATGTATATATGTATAGGTTTAACTATAATTTATATTATTAAAAAAAAAAAAACAGTGTTACAAAAATTCGCTACAAAAATGGACGCTTTTTGGAAAACGATTTTTTTTTTCATTAATGACATATTTTGAACAAAAAAGTAATAATAAAAGAAAAAATACGTATGTATACTACCAAGTATTGCAAAGAATTCTTTATCTTCATTTTTTTGTTTGCCCGTAATGAAAAAAAGCATTAAAATACATAAAACAAGAAAATGAAGCGTATTTAAATACATACATATATTGAATATGAAGAAAACAATAGGACGAAAAAGAAAACAATATTATTTTCTTGACCAGGTGTTCAATTTTTTTTAAACGTTTTTATAAGTTTTTTTTATTTCTCTTTTCGCAGGCATGAAATATGCGTTAACATGTATAGGTGTACGTGTAAATTTACATGAATAAAAAAAAGGACGAAAAAAATTACTGTGAATACGTATATATATAAACATATACACCAGTTTTCAGCGTTTAATTCAAAAAATCAAGAAAATGTATGTATGAATACTATATAATGTATGATCCAAACGCACATGAATTTACCTGTATGTGTATAAGAAAGATACATATATAAGAATCTTATATGTATGTACATTGTCTGTTTTCTTGAAAAATAAATACAAAAGCTAGTAATGCCAGTCATAGTACATTATTATTATCTCAAAATTTTTCATAATATAGCCGGTTTCTTTATTTTTTTTACTATCTTTTAATTTTTCTTTCTAATTCCTTTTTTTTTGTTCCTGTACGTATGTGTGCATTTTCATTTTATTAATAAACATTATAAAACTGAATTGTATTTGATGCTTTTGTTTGTGTCCTTTTTTTGAAAAGAGGATTTATCTTATTTCATTATTTTTTTGTTTTTTTGTTTTTTTTTAAGGTTGCATTTTCAATGGCTTTTATACATAAATACTTATACACATACATATAGTCATTATAATCAATTTTAGTTTCTATTCATTTAAACAGTATTGTACTCATAAGCACCCATTTTTATAATTTACACACATTCATATTTTTATGTATTTATAATGTATCGTGTACAGACAATTAAAAATATGCCATTATTATGTTTTTTTTTTTGCTTTCAATTCAATTCTTATATATACTTAGGTGGAAAAAATGTGATGAACATTTATCCATCCATCTCATCCATGTACATATATCCTTTTAAAACAGTATGATTTATGTGAATATGGCTATTTCGTTCATTATTGCTTTATTTTGTTTTATTTTATTTCAATAATTTTTCTAATATGTTCACTACATCAGATACACAATAAGTAGTATATTTTAATATTTTCAAGTTATAATTTTTTGTTGTTGTTTCTAATATATGTATAACAAATCCTTATGAAGTTTTTTCTTACTTTTGAATTTTATTTATGTATAAAGACCTACAAATGCACATACATATGTATGTATGAATACCTTTTAAAGGATGACAATTACAAAAAGAAATGTACAATAAATTGGTTGCTTTTTATTTTTACCGTCGCTTTTATTATTTACTTGATCTTATTAATGACATAGAGACAATATACGATGATCATGATTCTTATATATCATTTATACAATGATTATGATGATGATCATTCAGAATTATTAAGAAAAGAAGGGAGCACCCAAACCTTAAATTTTGTAAATTTTATATACAGTGTCATTCAATACTTTTAAATATTAATGAACGTATGTACATATGTACATATGTGATCCATTGTCACCTTTTTTTCTCATGTAGGTTATACGACTACATATATTATGGCAAATTTTAAATTAATACATACATATATTTTATTTTTAAATCCAGATTTTGTTTTTCGTATTTGTTTCTTTGTGTCCTTTTTTAATTTTGATTTTGTATTTGCTGCTATATTATTAGTACGTATGTACATTTATAATTTTTCATTATAAAAATTTTTAACCATTGCATTTAAAATAACGTGTAAATAGATCGGCTTTTGTTCTTTATGAAACAGCTTCACAAACAGTAGTGCATAATTCATCATATATCCTGTGTTAAAAAATTTTCATTTTGTATACCTTAATCCCTTTTTTATTTTTGCAATATAGTATTACATATATGTATGTATGTATACATATGTACATACGTATATGTATAAACAATTTTTTGCGCCTAAATCTAGCTTTGTGTAGAGATAAACACATGTATATGCTAAAAAGGACTTAAAAAATATTTCTTTTTAGATTGCATTTGTTTTTGTTTTTCTCATTTCCCTTTGATTTACCTGGATTTTCTATTTTCAGTTTCTTTTTAATTTCAGTTGTATTATTATATGCATATGCATATTGTATAGACAAAAAAAAAAAAAAAAATTGAAATTTTCTATTTAATAATTTAATAAGTATGTATGTGTAAGTGCATGATATATACATACATGAACATATTTTTATTTTTTATTTTAAATAATATAATAGTGCAAATTCCCCTTCATCATATGCATTTATATAAATATAAAAATTAATAATCACTTTCGCATACACATATCTATATTGTTTATTTTAAACACATCGTTTTACATGACAGTTCATTTACTGGTTTCAAATTTTTCTTCTTTTTTTTTTAATTCAATAAATTTTTTTGGGTATTTAAAATTCTCATCTGTTAAAAAGGTGCATATGTACGCTCTGATTAGAAAAGAAAAACATGAAAGTTTTGCAATATGCAACCCAAATTTCGTTTATAATATGGCACAATGATGATGGTGTATGTAATGAATGCAAAAAGTATTGTATTAAATTTTTAAGGGTGTACACATACATATATATATGTATGTGATTAGTTTTATGCCTATTTAATAATATCATGAATTATTAAAATACATGCATAAACTAAATTATTACATCAGGAAAAGGACGAAAATGAAAAAAGCGAGAACAATTTTTTTTTTTTTTTTTGGTAATTAATTACATTTACATGCAAACTAATATACAATTCGTAATGAAATATTGAATATCAGTTATTGAAAGTTTTGAATTTTTAAGAATTTAAATGTTTCGTTCATAATATACGTTCATACACGTTGCATATATAATTGTACTTTATATTTTGTTAGTATTTATTCAGAACTTTTGTTAAAAAATAATTTCGTATACTAGGTTTTAACAAGACATATTTCTTTATTTTTTAAATTAATTTCAGTTTAAAAATGACAATGAAAATTTCATTTTAAACAACAATGAACATATTTTTGCATTATTTTATTTTTCAATAAACACAGAAGAAAATCTTTTTTTTTTTCGTTTTTGGTACATGCATTTATGTAAAAGAAGAAAAAATAATTTTTTTAATGTCCTAAATATAAAAATTCATTCGTGCATATAATAGAGATAAGTATGTTTCTGCAACATCTACTGTATATCTGTTATTTGTTTACCTACATAAGTATATATATATACTATGGCAGAAAAAAATTCCTTCATCAGTATTATTTGTTTTATTTGTTTTCTATGAGTTTTGAAAGCATAAAAATAATTTGTATTTGTAAAACCTCAGAGATTTTGAAATAAGGGATAAAAAAAAAAGATTGAAATTCCTTTTTCATCTCATTTTTAAATTTTTTTTATTTAATTTTTTGAAATGGGATTTTATACATCTCTTCTGTTTTTATTTATTGTGTTGAATGTATTTTATACATACGCTTATCTCCCTATCTCTGTGTTGTATATTGTATATATTACTATATTTTTATCCTTAACACATAGAATTAATTGTTTCGAAAAGATTAATCCAGATAGGATTTTAAAAAAAATATATATAGTAGAAAATAGAAGAGAAAAAATAGCAAATTAAAAAAAATTTAAGGACAAAGTAACAAAAGGAAGAAAATACAAAATGAAAATTGATATGACGAAAAAAACGGTAATAATTCGTTGTGTATTTGTGTACCTACACATCACCAAACCAAATTGATTGTTGTAATTATTTATAATATTTTATTTGGTGGGTGTTTTTTTCTGAAGTACAATTTTTTCCTATTACAAAAAAAAAAAAAAAAAAAAAAAAAAAAAAAAAAAAAAAACTAAAACGTATCATTTAATCATAGAATCGAAAAATGTAGCATGTGTAGTACCATAATATTATATGCAACCGTTACAAACTATACATATTTTGCATGTAATTAGTTCATTAAATATATTGTAGAAGGCACAAAATATTTTAACAAAACAAAAAAAATTATTCAATAAAATAAAATCTATATTTTAAACATACATATGTACATACATATGTATGTATGTATAAATATTGCTGGAAGAACTGAAAAATTAAATGCCAGCTTAAAATTGGAGGGTGAAAACACTCATATAAATAAGGAGTAGATAAATATGTACATATATTTTTATGCAAAATATAAGCAGGAGTGTATACAAGTAAAATACAAAGTATGTTCGTATGTATATAGCAACATATATACACATATATGCATAACACCACATGCATACACATTATATATGTACATGTCTGGTGTTTATATACATATATTAAGAATTACAGTATTATATTAAATTTACATATATATATATACATATAAATATAATTAAATTTGAAGTGAGAATTATATTATATATTTACATAAGTATACATGTGTTTATTATTTTATTTTATACAATATATACCTATATGATAAGTCTATATAATATATATCCTGCATGTAAAAATTATACATATGTATGTATATATGAAAATAAAAGTAAGGTAAAGCGTGCTAAAAACCTTCTTTTTTGTTTTGTATTGCTTAGTATGTTGTTATTATGCGCTTATTTCTAATTTTTTTATTTTACATTCATAAGCGTATACATATATACATATACGTGTAGTATATTCGTTAAATATTCCTACTTATTTTTCATTTGATTTTTTTTTTGTTCTTGTAATTGTACGCTTCAATAATTATTTATTTTTGAATAGATTTATCTTTTATATAAAGGAGATATTGAAAATCATACATATAAATAAAAAAGATTTTATTTTTGTTTATTGACAAGTATGTACACAGTAGTGTGACTCTGTATATGTACAATGAGTATGTACACGCTAAATCTAAAATGCAGATGTTCTAATTAAAGTTTAAAAAAAAAAATGGTTGTTACATTTTGGAATTTACGAAATGTTAAAGGAAAAAATTAAATTTTATGCAGTTTCGAAGTAATTGATAATTGAAATTTAAAATTATATACGACATTATAGTATATTTTTTAAAAATTTGTATGAATCGTTTAATTTGAATGTGTCTTAAGGCAAAAAATTTTAAAGAATATGTACCTAGTTTTCTTTCATAATTGAATACAAAATGATTTTAATAATAGAAAAAGTTTATTTTTGAGTTTTTGTATTTTAAAACAACAAAAGTTTTTTTTTAAATGAAAATTAACAGGGTATGTAAATGGAAAATATAACTAAATTCAACTTAAGCAAACTTGTGTCACTTTCATAGTGAACAAAGCTTATTTATTATTATTATAATTATTATAAAGGTAAATCATATTTGAGTATGTATTAAGTATATGTACTCGAATTTCAAGGGTTTCAACATACAACAATTCGATAAACAAAACAGTAAACACTAAAAAAAAAGAAATTAAATTATCAAAATTCATTATAACAGAGGGTATTTTATTCAGTTAAAAAAAAAATAATAACAGAAAAAAGTACTTAAAAAAATATGTACTAATAATTTCATAAATACAATTTAAAAATTGAAAAGCAAATAAAGATAGTTAATATTTTTAATTTTTATAAAGTTATTGATTTATGAGCCTAAAATCAAGTTTATATTGTGAATATATATACAGATAAATACTATGTACATATTCGTTGTTGTACCTAAATATTTATTACTTAGAAGCAGTTATTCTTGATTTTTATTTGGCAATAAACAATTTTTATTTTAAGCTTTCAAAAAATTTTCAAAATTATTTTTTTATAAAAATATGTCAATTGATCATGTGAAAAATTTTGTATATAATATAATTTATTAATTATTTTGATTCAATGTGTGTACTCAAATTTATTAAATATAATTGTCTACTAGTAAAAAGAATATATTTTTGTTTAGGTACCGAAACCATTGAAATATCTTTTCTTATTCAAAAGACAAAAAAATCGATTATTTTTATTTTCAAATTAATTTCAAGACAAATGTTTTCAAACTTTTCTTTTTGTATACTCATTATTTTTAAATTTTATGTTATTTAAAAATATCCAAATATTCATTTTAATTCGTTAAAATAAAATAAATATGTATTTCAAAGTCAAAATAAAACAAGAAAATGTATATACATATAATATATATGTATGTATGTTAATTTTTTTATAAATCAAAATTAAAGTTTTTATAAAAGATATTTTATATCTATATAATACTTTTGATTTTTCATCTTATATACTAGATTTGTTTTTAATCAAAGAAAAACACCAACCTGTATTTAATCCATTTTCAGGAAAAAATATTTAACACATATGATCCTTCCATTCATGAAAATAATATTTTTTGAAATATTTATTTTTATTTTTTTCTATGTACACAGTATGATGAAAATTAAAAATCCAGGAACCAATAAAAAAAAAAATTTTTTTTTCTCACTTTAATTTTTTTTTTTTTTTTTTGTATTGTAATGATAAATAGAACAAAAAATGTTTTTCTAATTACAAGAAAAACAATATGATGAAAAAATAATTCGTGTACATATACATATGTATGTGTTTTGTATTAATATTATATTCAATTTCCAATAAGTTTTGTTGCAATTCCGTCAAAAATTTACAAAATTCCGTCGGTAGAAAAACAAAAATGTTTTTAGTTTATTTATTTATTTTAAATATTTTTTTGTATTACATCACCATATTTATTTTTCACATACGATTAATTATAATTAAATAAGAATTATATTTTGTTGTTTTGATTTTTAAATCACAATAGACTAAACAAAAACAAAAAAAACACTGTGAAAATTAAAAAATACATATATTTAAACAAATTATTTTCACTCTGAACTATCTTCTCTTATATTTTGTATACGTATGTTTGGAGGTTTTAGATAAAATATTTTGGAAATTATAAAAAAAAAATATGGTATAATTCTTTTTAATTTTATTTTTTCATTATTACATTTTTCTTTTTCTCTATATAAATTGTTGTATTACACTTTTGAAGCATTTACATATCGTAGAAAATGATTACACTCCAACCAAAACAAAAAAAAAAAACAAAAAGGAAAATTTTTTTCTTTTCACAAAGCTTTTATATGATTAAGGTTCGACAGGATAATTGAATTGAAATAGAATCAATAAAATAATTTGTAATTAATAAAAACCATAAAAATTGCATTATGTATTTTTAACTATTTATTATTAAAAATATTTTTTCTTTTGTTTGCTTAATTTCCTTTTTATAAAAAATAAAAATTTCAAATCAAATACATAATTTTCCTTTTGAGAAAAAACTAAAAAAAAAAATTCATGTATTATATAAATATAACTTTAAATATTTTTTTTTTTTTTAATAAAATAATATACATATACATATATTCACACACATCTATATAGACACCATATATATTATGTAAGGAACTTTTTTTTAATTATATATTTTTTTTTATTATTTACCGGAACAATTCAAAAATTTTTTTTCACAACTGAAAAATTTCTCTTTGTGTTGCTATGTTGTTGTCAAAGGAAAGAAAAACACTTTTATTTTGTTGTTGTTGTCGTTGTTGATGAAACAAAAACACAAACACCATTAAAACAAATTTGATTTTATTTTTCACTTTTAAAATTTTCTATATAAACAAAATATTAAAAAATCCTTTTGTTTTATCAATGATGATGTTGTACTTTTATGAATTTTTTTTTTTTTTTTCTTGTAAATTATTTTAATTTTTAAGGATTTAAAAATAAATAAAATATCTGGAAAACAAAATTTCAATCAAACAACAATGTTTGCATTCGTTATATACGTGTTTGTATGTAGGATTATTTTTATTAATAATATATTTGTTTTTTGTATGATCAATAATAATTGTAATGGAAATTATCAAATAATTTTTCTCCTTCAATTGATTTTAAAATTCCGTAAATAAACAACAATAAAAACTTTCGTTATTTTATTGATTGATAAGTATACATATATAGGTATACAATATGTAAACGCAAATTTACATCTCTCTGCATGTACTGTATGTATGCATTATGGTATCAACCTTATATGTGAGAATATGACATATATATGGGTGATTTCTTTTATTTTTCGTTATTTATTTATTTATTTATATTATTTTGATAAAAGTATATAAAAAATGTAATTTTTATAATGCATTTGTTTGTATTTGTAATATATTATAGTTATCAAGATAGGATATTTAGTATCATGAAGATACACAGCGTAAATATATTTTCTTTTTTTTTAATAATTTTTCAGTATATTAATTGTTATTATGGTAAAATTTTTTAATTGATTTTTATTTTCCTTTTTATAATGATGTACATAATTCTATTTGATATTTATTGATACTAGTACTAGATATTATGTATACATGTATGTATATATTGTTTTTGTTTTTGTATTTGTAAAATAATATTGTATTTAGCAGTGAATAATTATTTTATTTTATTATTTTAATTTTTTTTTATATTTTTATTTTTGAAAAATAGATAATTTAATTAAAAACTTTCTATTATTATTATTATTATTTTTATGTTAATATTTTATAAAACTATTATTATTACATATTAGGTTTTTTTATTCATTTAATTCTTTTTTAATTAAATTTTTAATATAATATGTTAGGAACTACACATTTCATTGATTTTTTTTTTTGTTTCTATATACTATACTTTTAATTTGTTGTTTTTTTTTTTTTTTTTTATTTACTTGATGTTGCAATTTTTATGTTTTGGTCAAAATGTACTTCTTAATATTTCAGAGTATCATCACCAATACAATATAATCATATACACCTACTGTAAACAAACAAATTTATTTATTGTTATTATTTTTTTTTTTTTCTAATCAAAAAAATACCTTACAATACATAAAAACAAAGTAAAAATTTAATTTGCATTCTTTTTTTATACACTCATTTTTTTTTTTTTTTAGAGAAAAAAAAAGTCAGAAATAAAAATTTTTGAAGATCATTATTTTAATTGAAAAGAAAAAAAAAACATAATTAACCGAAATTATGCATTGTTGAATGAAAAGTAATCAAATATGAATATTTGATAAGTGTTTATATGTATGTCATACAGATTTTTGATTTTTTCAAGAGTTCAATGACCTGTTTTGAATCGTTTGTATGATACCCTTCAGGTTATTTGATTAGGCTTTTTCTGTTTTGAATTTAATTAAATTGAAACATAGATATTTGAATAATTAATTGATATTTCTATTGAAATATAGAAAACGTTATTTTTGCGTATACCTTCACGTAAATCTCACTAATATCAACAAAAAAAAATCTAAAAATCAAAATAGATAAATTTGAGCCGAATTTTTAGTTTTTTCCACAATTTCTTCTTAGTTCTTTAAAAAAATTATTTTTCATAAATTATGTATTGAACATGAAGTAATAATTGGAAAAAAACTGTGAGATAAGTAATCAAAATTGAAAACTTCAAATAAACAAAAAAAAATTAGTGTTAATTAAAATTTATTTTCACGTTAACTAAATGTACCTAATAATTTTTTTTCTGGCTTATCATTTCATTCTGGTTTTTTTTGCAAAATTTTTTAATTACATTTCACGTTTTATCATGTAATTATTGTGAATTTATTTCATTATTTGACAAATTGATATGTAATGATAATTAAATAAATAAAAAATAATTAAAATTAATGAACATTGAAAACAAAACGAACATTTAAAAAATTATGAAATAATTAGTACACAAATAAATACTTTCATGTATTTTTGTAACAAACACAATAAAGATATAAAACATTAAATAAAAATTAAAAACGTTAAATAATTAAAAAAGCAAAACAAAACAAAGTCATTATGATTTTACGGGTATAAAAATGCCAATACCTATTAACTAAAAAATTTTTTTTTTGAACAAATAACTATAAATTTTTTATTTGTTTTGTTTTGTTATTTTTAATTATTTTTGTATAACAAAAAAAAACAGTACTTTTTCAATTTACTTTTTACGTTTTTTGTATTGTAAGATTAATTTATTTATTTTTTTCTTTTTTGATTTATAATTATTAAATATGATATTATTGTTTGTGTTTAATAATTTTATTTTGTTAATTTTAATGAAATTTAGTAAAATATTAATAATTTTACTATTACTATTTTTCTTATTGTTTAAAGTTTTATTTATTTAATTTTTTTTGCTTTATTTTAATTATATATATTATTTTGTATTATTTATTTATTATTTATTATTATTTATAATATATTGTGATGGGAGAGAATAATATACATGCGCTCCTGGCGAGCGATGACCGAAGACTGTTCTCGTTTACATATGATTTTTTGGAGAAGGGATATAATGTTTAATATGAAATATATACATATATACAAAAAAATGTATAAATAATATACAAACATATGTATATGTATATGTAATAAATATACACACTGGATTTAATTAATATACATGTATACAAAAAATTTTCGTTTTATACATATACATATATGATTGACATGCATGTACATTATAATTTTTAATACAGCTCATATATAGGTATACAGATTAAATTAAAAGTAACATTATATGTAATATATTTCGTATACATATACATAAATACGTGAGTATCTATAATTGTTTAAAAAATCATTTAAAGAAATAATTATTATTAATACATTTAAAAAATGTTATATGGTTTGTGTATATGTTTCTCATGTATATTTACGTAAGTATGCATGTACATATGTATCGTGTATACAATTTTTAAACAAATAAAAGTGTTTATTCATTAAATATATACGGTATATCTACATGAGTATGTACATATTCAAATTTTCAAATGTGTTAAAATACTTTAATTAATTATGAAAATTAAAATTTTGTTAATTGAAAAAAATTACTTATTTTTACGTATCTTGATTGTAAGCCAATTTGAATTATTTTGTATTTATTGTGTTTTTTCTTTTTTTTTTTTTTGTTTTTTATTAATTTATTATTATTTTTTTCTTTTTTGAAATTATTAAATTATTTTGATTTTTGATTATTAATTAAATAGGTACACATAAATATAGTTTCATAATGAAATAAATTTTTACATAATTAATAACTGTTTATTTCTTAGGGAAATGAACGAAATAAAAAATTTATTAATAACAATACATACATATTTAATGTGTGAAGATGTTTAGGTAAAATGTATACGTTGGTATGTTAATATCCACATAGTATGTATGTATGAATGTATGTGAAGAGAATTCACACGCATGTGAAATTTTCACATACAATGAATATTTTTGATTGAGTTTTGTTGATATAATACCCATTTGAAAATTGATGGATTGGTATACGATGATGGGTTTGTTTGTGCGACTTTGCGGTACAGGGTATAGTATATTTTATACCAAAAATAGTTTCTGTTTTTTTTTTTTTGGTTCATTTTTAACGAAGTTAAAGTTATTTACTCTAAAATATAACAAGCTCTACAAGGTAAAACTGGCTAGGTTCGTTGATTTTTTTATGAAAAGCAAAAGACAAAAACGAAAAAAAAAATTTTTTTTTCACCTGGGTAAAAACTCTTTTTCTTGAATAATGAGAATACCTTTTATACTTTGTTCGTTGTATAAAAATTGTATCCAGGTATTTTAAATAGATATAACAAAATATTCAACATACTTGATATAAACGTTGTGTTGTCGGCTTCAAAAGTAACTTTATCAAGAGTAAAAGAAATGAGTTAAAATAAATAAGAGAGAATCTGATATGTCGTAGGTACTATAGTTTAAATTTTTAAACAAACGTTTTAATTTATGTGGTAGAAAATGTTTTAAAACAGTTTTTTAATTCAGTTTTTTTTTCTTCTTCTTTTTTTGTTAATTTTTAGTAGTTTTCATTTAATAAGAGTATATTATTTTAAAGTACATAATTATCAAAATTTTCTTTATATTAACCTATTTGATGATTAAATATAAAAATTTTACATGTTAGGTATGTTATCTCATACAAAAAAAAAAAAAAACTAAAACTAAAACCAAACCAGATCAAGTATACAAGTAGTAGACATTTATAATATGCATGCGCGATTTTTTAACATAAAAATAATATGATAGTAAACAATAACAAAAGATTGCACATATGCAATATGTGTTCGTGAATTCGATTTTTATATTATACGTATGTATGTATGTATGTATACTGTATATCTCAACATAAAGTAATTCATACATGTATATACATATTTACTATTTTGCATTTGTTTATTAATTTTCTTTTATAGTTGGTATATTTCCTTAAAAGAAGCAGCAGTATATGTGTACCAACTAAGATTGTAACTGATTAATTAATTTCAATATACATATTTACAAATATACACAAGTATATGTTATTTAAACATATTTTTATTATATATACATGTATATATTAAAATATTTAAAAAAAGAAAAGAGAAGAAAACAGCACAATCTTTTTCTTAATTATGCAAAATATGGCGTATAATTGAAAAATTAAAAATTTATCATGTATAGGTATATATAGTATGTTCATACATATTACGTGGGTAGATAAATTAAAACATACGTACATAATATATACTTATAATTAAAATTTAGTGCTCCTTATGACAATTTCTTTTAAATTTAATTAGATTCATTAATTAAATTGAAAATTTTTGAAAAAGCTTAAATGTACTTCATATTATTTTCTTCAAGGTTTTATTGAAAAAATTAAATAAAATAAATAAATAAATACCAAATATTTCATAAGGGTGTAACATAATATGTATAGGTATCTTACATAATTATTTCGTTGATATGTATCGTAATTTTATATTGTTATAATTATATAACGTATTTTTGGATTATTTTCAAATAATTCACAATGCTAAAATATTTTGATATATAAAAAAATCTGCAAAAAAATTAATTTTGAAAATTAATATCTCAATTATTATTAAAAATTTTCGTAAAATAAGGTATTGAATTTATTTTGAATATTCATTAATTATTTATATATATATATTTTTTTTTTCTTATTTTTTTATATATAACTTCATCGGTATAATTCAATCTTTTATATTTTGATGTCAAAAAAAGTACGATGAAAATTGATAAAGAAAAAATGATTCGGAAAAATTGTCATTATTATGTACATACTAAGTATGTATATATTAATAATCATATACATATATATGTACATATGTTTAAAAACTAGAAATATACCTATGTATATGCATATGTTTAAGAAAATTAATTTCATTATAATAATAACCCCTCAAATTACAAGAAAAATATAAAAAAATGTAAAAAAAACTAAAATACGTTAAAGTTATTGTTCATTGTTTGTTACTTATCATCATAATATTTATCAATAGAGTAACATATAGTTGAATATATCTAATTGACTACCACTATATATAACATTTTACATATACCAATAGAGTATGAGTATACCACATTATCATACCTATGTATATGCAAAAAAATGCAATGAAATTGTTTTAAATATTTAATAACAATATATAGGTAATTCTACAAAAATGAAATATTATGCAGATAATATAGCGAAGCACACATATTTAGCTTTTAAAGGTAGTTGGGATAGTGTAAGTTTTCAAATACTTATGTATCTTAAAAAAAGATTATGAATGAGATTCAAATATTACTAATAGTTTAAATAGTAATACATACATACATAATAATATGTATATGCATATCAATACGTGTACACGAGTTATGAATACTATACATAGAAGTTTAAGAAAATGTTAAAAATTTATACAATTATTTTAATTATAAATGCATATAAAATGGCAAAATACATTTATATACTTATAGGTACAGAATTATTACGTTTCTTCAAGTTATAATTTAAAATTTTCCCCTTTTTGTGATGTTGAATTGAAATAATTGTTTTTTTTTTTTTTTTTTAAATAAAGAATGAGATGTTGAGAAAAGATTTTTAGTTGAAAATTCAGGTATGTAGGTATGTAATTTTGATCTTAAATTCAATATCCAAAATAAATTACAGCAATTCAGGAAAAAAAAATGTAAATGTTGATCATGTGTTTGTATTTAAGAATAAAATGTATCAAAAAAACTAAGTACATATATGTATATTAAAATAAAATTTGAATGTATACGAAATGTTAAGCAGTTATAGGTATATACTTTCATTTATTAAACAAAAAGACAACTCTGATTTGACTTAGTATACAATATATACATTACATTCTACTACCTATATACCTATGTAGTTAAAAGTTGTTAAAACGTATTATGTTTAGAGATTTTTCATATATGCACGCAGACATAAATTTTATCATAAATATGTACCTACTTATGTATATTTTTTTTAATATACATATGTACATATATAATCATATATTAACAATAATAATAGTAATAATGTTAATAATAAAATGTAAAAAAATTCACCCATACATATCTTTACACATTTATATTGTACGTATGTACATGTACATATAAATATTAAACATTTATTATTATACACATTAATGATTTGCTTTTTTTTTTTGCTCATCGTCGCCGTGTTTTGTAGTGTTTTTCATTTATAAATATGTTTATCAAAAAGCACCACCTATTAGGGCGGTGATTAGAGAGAACAACAAAATATCAACTTCTCCCATCACGCCATTTATATTAAAAATAAAACAAGCATCATTATATACATACATATATACTAGTAAATATGTATGTACATATGCAAGTTTTTAAATAATAATAATAATAATTGTTGTTTTTTCTTATACGCTTTTACATATAATTCATTTTATACTATCATAGTTTTACATGAGTTTAAAAACTTGAATGTGTTTATTATAATGGGTTAAAAATTGAATTCAATTTTAAATAAAATAAATCTTAAAAGCAAAAGCACAATGAAACAAATAATAGATAAAAATGGAAAGAAATTAAAATATTGATAATAAAAATCTTTATGCTTTTTATTATTTTTATTTATTTATATTTGAAAATTTTATTGTTGGTTTTTTTTGTGTAACATAGTTTTATAATGTTTATGCATTTTATTCGTATTTTATTCATTAATGGCAATATAATATTTATTGTATTAGTAGTGGTTGTCACCTTATTATATGTAAATTCTATAAATTCTTAGTTTGATATGCTTGTGAATAAATTTCCGACATATGTACATATATACAAATACTGGTTGATAGAGGGGAAACGAATACAGATATCAATAAAAGTTACATTACACGGTATCTTGAATTTAAAACGCGAATTTATCAAACTTGACCCGGAAATTTTTGTAGGAGTATATTAACCAAGAACTTCTTAATTTCAATTTTGATTTAATATTTTCTCTTAATTTTTTTTAAAGTTCAGTTTGCCTTTATTGCTTTTCTTAATTTTATTAATCGAACAGTTCATGTCCTTTTCAATTTTTAGATTTTTGTACAAAGGTTCAAAATACCATTATTTATATGAATATTTTTTTTAAAATGAATAATTTCAATATTTTGTTCTTTTAAAACTTGGAGGTTGATTTTGTTATTACTGTATATTGAAAAAACACGCCCTTTGTCCTGTAAGTACTGAAATTTTAGGATATTTGATATCAGTATAAAAACCATGTAAATTACTGTGATTATGTTTTACCAGATATGAATAATTTTCATTTTAATGTAATTAATCCTTTCAAAGTACTTATGTGGAAAATTAACATAAAAACGTAAATTCAAATTATTAAATATCAGTTAAAAACAAAAAATAAAAATAAAAAATAAACCATTACTAACATATTTCAAATATATGTTGCAAAATCCTAGAAAATCTTATACAGAAAATCCTCTTCTAATATTGTACCTAAAACTTTTATACCTGGTGTTCTACAGGACGCATCCATTAAAAATTTTTACACATTTTTGAAAGAAAACAATTATACATTTTCACAATTTTATGTTTTCAATTTTTTTCTTTTCTTCTTGTTTTATTATTGTCTTTTTTCCTTAATAGTATATTTATGTTATGCATATACTTATTTCCATATAAAACATGGAATGTGTTAAATATACATTCATAGTGCATTGAAAAATGTATTTTAAGATTGGTAGGACAGGTAGAAAATACAACTTATGTCCTTTCAGATCCTTTGTATACAATGTAAGAAATACATAGATTTTTACCTGATTTTTAATTTACTTTTTAAACAGGTGTCTTTTTTTTAAATACAATAATGCAATGTATGCATTTTGTTCTTTTTTTTGTAGGTATAGATATTTTTCTTTTAACGCTTTTGTTTTTTCTTCATATAATACAGCGGAAACATAATAATATATACAAAAATTCAAAATCCATATATATTAGACACTTGGAATTTTATGATCCTTTTTGTTATTTGGTATGTATATATAAATGCATACAAAAGTTTCTACGTGATAAAAGAGGATATATTGTGTACAGATATAATATATGCATTCAAATCAGTTTTAAATTTTGCTTTTTTTTGCCAGTATCTTTGTTTAATTTAAAAAAAAAAAAAATGTATTTATATTTTGAGGTCATATTGTCTATAAACGACAGAAACTATACATACATACATGTGAATGTTGGAACGCTGTTATTCATTTCAATGGTTTTTAGTTTATTTTTCTTGATGTATGTATATGTGTATTCTTATATTTTTAAAATTTTTGACTTGTTTTGCTTTATTTGTTTTTTCAAATATTTTTTTTTTCTTTTTATTTGTCAACGATTTTCACTTTATTTTCATGCTTTGTTTCTTAAAGTTTTCTATTTTATTTATTTTTCGTCCTGTGCTATTTTTATTATCATTATTATTTTTAAATGCGAACTAAACTCTAAAATAAAGCATAATTTTTTATGATGAAATTTTGAAAAATTTTTCACTTTAAAACTTCAACTTACGATTATTCTGCATCAAGGTATAGAAAATTTCTTAACAAATTGAATTACTGTATTAAAAATAGAAAAAAAAAAATAAAAAAATTGATTAGTGAAACGAAAGTTATTAGTACTTAAAGTTCTAGATATGTGTAGTTGAAATGAATAAATTCATTTTGTTTCTAGAATAAGCATTTCAGGATAAAAACTAAAAAAAATATTTTTTTTTCATGTACCATCATTCATCAATGCATAAATATGTATGTCTATGTTATATACTATTTTTTTTTGTTTTTTTTAAATTTTATTTTCATTTTAATAAATTTGAGAGGAAAATCTTACTGTGTATTGTAGATTGTAACATAATGAAAAGCCAAAAAAAATTATTTTTGTTGTATTGAAAAAAAAAAAAAAAAAATGAAAAATTTAACAAAAATAAATCTATGTACATACATACATATGTATATACAATTGCACAAGATAAATGCATTCTTGTGTGCAAAAATGTCTATATGTATCTTGTTGTAATTTTTTTTTTTTTTAATAATCACATCTGTAATATTTTAAGGACAAGGACATATCATATTAAATATAATGAGCATAAAAATAAAACGTCATTATAAAATAAAATGTAAAACACAAAAAATGTTATGTATGTATACTTATACACATCCGTACATATGACGTACACGTAACAAAGAAAAAAAAAACAAAATATATGTGTATGTATTACATAAAATAAGGAACTTGTAAAAAAATTGTAATTTAACATTTTACTTTATTTATTTTATTTTTTTTTGTGCTTGACTTATAATTTTATCTATTTGTACTGTGTATTGTACATACTAGTCCAAAGTGCTCTTGTTCTACTTTTAAAATATAGTAATATAATACACATCATGAAAAGGATACGTTTGTAATATATACAGCTATGTATATTATATTATTATTATCATTTTCTTTTTGTTTTGTTCTGATTTATTTTAGTTTAAAACTCTTAAACAACTTTTGTGTGCAATTTTCTTTTTTTAATGAAAAAAAAGAAAAAAAAATGATGAGGCAACAACATAATATAAAAATTTTTGCCAATGTATAGTTCATTATATATATCATAATACATTACATCATTTCTTCTCGTACATAATTTTGCAGCAAATTTTTTTTTCTATTCTTTATGTTCTATTATAGTTTTCGGGGATATTTTTTAGAACATAAATGCACTTTATTTGCTTATTAAACAAAGCACATTTTTTTATTTATTTGTAGTAATATTATTTATACAACCATTAAATGTTCGTACATGGACAATTGCCAACATACATACATATGTATGTATGTGAATGAAATTCATATTTTTTTAATTGTTAAAATATTTTTGGATAGAAAATAAATTATATTTGTAAAAGATATCATTTACTCATATTTATTAAAAAACAATTTATGATACCAAAAATTATTCTTTGAAAAAAAAAAATATATATATATATGCCTTCATATGGGGAAACAAAATTCAAATACAAAATTTGTCTTTTTTTAATTTACTTCCTCCTTTTTTTAGTTTTTTTTATGCTTGAAAAAGAACAAATTTTTATAAAATGTATTGATTTTATAGAATGTGTAGGTGACATATGAATTTTTTTTATAAAAAAAATATTTAATCATTTGGAATATAAATAAAATATTATGGAAAAAAAAAGTGGAGTAAGAAAGGACAAAGATATGAGATGATAAAAATAAAAGGGAATTAAAAAAAAAATAAATAAATGAAGGAAAAACAGAAAAGTAGAAAATTGTTTAGTTGTTTTCTTTTTGTCGTATAGGTTTTTATGTATACTTATCTGTATACATCTGTGTATATTCATTTATTTATTTATGTACATAAATATATCGCGCAAATATTGTTTTGTTTATTTCTTTAAATACATTGATATAAATCAAAAATATATAATAGGAGAATAATAAGCTAAAAAAGAAAAGCTGTATAATTCTATGTACAAGAAATAATTTTTTATAATACATTTTCGCATCTGATTATGATCAAATTTTTGTATATACTATACATACATACATATGTATATATACGTATGTACATAAAAATTATTTATTGATGTTGGAAATTTTTTTTTTTTTATTTATCTTTTGTACATAATTTATTTGAACACATAATAAAGTATATATGTTTATGTATATATATATATACATATGTACCTACTATATTTATTATTTACCATAGATTTATGTTTATGAAATTTGCATGTTTCTATTATGAAAATGTCTTATTAGCTGATACTTCAACTAATACATGTTATTATGGATATACATATTTGAAAAAAGCAAAAGAAAAGTAAAAGTTTCCTTTTCGCCATTTTGTGTTTTTATTTTATTGCAAATGTATAAGCATAAGCATAATTCACGTACATACATAATACATACATTATATGATATAAGTATATTATTAACATTTCCATCTCCCACCAATATACGCATATGTATATACATACATATGTACATGTAGTGTCATAATACATATATGTATATATTTGTATTTATATTAATATCATACACATGAGTGTTTGCTGTACTATCGCACTTTAAATGATATGCTGCTCCATATGAAAATATTTGTTGCCCGTTGCCAATGCTGATGCTACTACCATAACATATTGGATGCTGTTTTTCACGTTGTTACCGTTGTTGTTGTTGTTGTCATCATAATCATCATCATTATCATCATCATTTCGTTTTGTTATTACTTATTAGTCATATGTTTATGTATGCATGTACCTGTATTCTTATATATGCCTTACATAAAAAACATACGTACGTGTAAGTAAACGTTGTTTTTTTTATTTATTTTGTATATTTAACAAGTTATATATTTAATAAAAACATGTATTATATATATTACATATATATACATATGTATATATACTTGCGTTAACTGCTCTTATAATATACTTTATGAAAATGATACATATTCTGCCATTTTCATTCTGTTGTTCCTATTGCTGCATTATTGTATGTACCTATATGTACTTATGTAAAGAGCATATATGTAATCTTTGTAAAAACGGTCGATTTTCTTATTTGTAGGTACTCATTATCAACATCATCGTTGTCTTCATCATCATCATCCAAGCGACATTGTCGTTTAACTATGTATATGTTTTTTTTTATTACTAGTAGTAAGTATAGTAGTAGTGACATTATTATATTTTGTGGTTAATATACATTTTTTTCTTCTTCATCATCATCATCATTACATTATTGTCTTTTGTTTCCTTTTAAAGATCACCATCGTCATCATTATATTATCCTCATAAAAACTAAAAACCACACAATTACAGATTTGTGTATACACATGTAACTATACATATATTGTTTTTGTTTTATGTATTGTATGTATATTTAGATATATAATATGTATGTATGTATATTTTTTAATATTTACTTCATTATTGTTTGCTACTGTTATTATTATTTTTATCATTGTTATCCTTATGTACTCATTATATCCTCTATTATTTTGTGCAATATCTATATTTATATGTATGTTATATGTTTTAGTTCGCTGAACGTGCACACATTGTACACATACATGTTCACATGTATTTCCACATTATGTGTGATATATCTAAAAAATGCAACATATATTGTACATACCTATGCACAATTTTCTTAAAAGCCAAAACAAAAAGGGGGAGCAATTTCCACCTCTTTGATATCATCTATACTTCAATAGAGGATGCACGCCAATATATGTAACAAGACAAAGTATGGAATTTGTTTTCGTTTTTATTTATACTTGGATTTTTATTTATATAAGTTTTTGTGTTTTTATGTTTTGTTTTTCGGTTTGGTGTATTTTTTTTTTTGTTTTTTTATTTTACTTTATTTTTTTGTTTTTGCCCTTCATTAACAGCAGAACTCTCTCATTAGTCGAAACTTAAGCCACATGAAACAGAGGACGAACCAATCATCAGTAAATGCTGCTGTGGATGCTGTATTTATTTAATGCTTTTATTTTATTATACATTATACACTATACAATACACCTTGTTTTATATTAAATACATACATACTTATATACATATGTACGTATTTATATGCACTTTCATACAAATATGTCGTATCATACTGCTGACTAAAATATTGTTGTTAAAAGTTTGTTATTGTTTCATTTTTCTTGTGTTTTCTTATTCATTTTATATTTTATTTTAATTTGATTTTCTGATTTTATTTTATTGATATTTGTATTTACAATTTAGGTATATAAATATTTAAAATGCAAAGTAAAAGAAAAAAAAAAACAAATGGTAACAACATAGGTACCTTTGGCATAAAGCACCATAAGAAGTTGAAGGGATTGAATATAAAGTAAGTACCTAGGTACACGTATGTAGTGTTCAAGAAAAACTACCAAGAATATACTACTAATAAAAGATAAGTAAGTATTTAGTATCACATATAGGATGTATGGCAAGCGCTATAAGAATCATCATCATCATCATTATCATCATCAGTATATGAAACAATGTTAAATACTACACATACATACATATGTATGTATATAAAAAAGTAGGTATAAAACACAGTAGCTGTACAGTACATTTTGAAGTAATGAAAAAAAATCCATGAAAACTAAACCAAAAAATTTATAAGAAAACTCAATATTATCTTTGAATGTGTGTAAGCATGCACTTTTTCGTAAATGTGTACATACATACGTACATACAGGTTAATATATTTGATACATAGTGCCTATGTATGTATATTTTTATTTTATTTAATTCTCAATTTAGTCTACCGCGATCAGCAAGTAAAAACAAAAGAAAAAAAAACAGAATTAAATAAAGTTTAAAAAAAGCGACAAAAATCGAGATTCTATGTATTGTGTTTTATTTTATTTTATTTAGTTTTTTTTTCTTTTTCTTAAGTATAACAAATTCTGTTATACATACACAAATATATGCTTACAGATATTGATGTACATTGAAAAGAGTACACACATCTGAATAAAATAAGAAACTTCGTAAAGAATCTGTATCGTATACACATAAAAAAAAAAATTAAAACAAAAAAAAAAAAAAAATCACATCATCACCGCATATAAAAAGGCGGAGATATTCACTAGTTTAAAGTAATTTTTCCTTCATTTTTTAAGTTTTTTTAATTTTTTATTTTTTACTTTTTTGTTTGTTTTTATTTTTACTTTTATTTAGTTTTTTTGTTTCGTTTTTTTTTATTATTTTTTAATTTATTTTAATTTAAAAATTTTTTTTCTTCTTAAAAGAATTCATTTTCATGAAAATTACATTAAAATGTTTTTTTTTTTTTTATACAGAGTAAAATACATAAAATACAGAAAAAATGTACGATACTCTTTTATACACATGCATATACTTATATATAACACATATGTATGTAGTTACAAACATTTGGAATTACCTATATAGCAACATATAAAGATGATATACATACCTATAAATAGTAGTATCTTTTTCAAAAGATACGAAATATGTACAATTGTTTTAATACGAACGTCTACTGAATAAATAAATAAAATTATTTACATGATGATTATAAGTATAGTTTCAATGTATACAACGTATACAAAAGTTAGTATATATAGGTAATAATTGAATAAAATAAATACTGAAAAAGTATACAGTACTATAAAAAGGAGGACATTAAATAAATTAAGCTAAAAAAAAAAGAAGAAAAGTACAAGATAAATCTATTTAGTATTTTTATTTTTTTTTTGTTTTTTCTGTGTCATACTTAAGGTTTTCTTCTTGTTTTTTTTTTCCTTTTTGTTTAGATTGTTTTTTTTTAAATTTCAAATTTGAATTAAAAAAAATATTTTAAAACTGTATAAACAAAATTATAATTAACATCAACATTGTAATTAATATCAAAATAAAATAAATACATTAAAATTGTAATTGTATTGAGGTCTAACCAAAATAATAAATATTATAAAGTAAAGTAAATTAAGAAATTTGATAAAAATTCAATTACGTCCTTAACGTATAAATGCCATGAATGAAAATTGCTTTGCTAAAAAATCAAATTTAAAAACACTGAATTCATGAATTTATAAAATAAAAGCAAAAAGATTAGAAAACATACACACACACACAGAAAACATAAGGTTTTCTGATAAAAGTCATTTTACTTCATTTTTTATTATGATTTAGATTAGATTTTTTTCATGTAAATTTATTCAAAATAATACCAAAAATTCATATATTTTTTGTTTCTTTTTTATTTTAATTTATAACTTTGCTACCGCTTCATCATGATAATTTTTTCAAAAAAATTAAATGGCACGTTCGCAAGTTAGTCGCTACTTTTTTCCCATAAAAAATACCCTTTTTTTTTTAATTCATACATAACTAATATTATATGGAGATACATACAAATATCAAGTTTAATACCAAAATGAGATACCAGTTAAAAAAGAATATTTAATATTTTATCATCTATATTCTATGCACAATATGTAAAGTACATACTTAATAATCAGGTATAAACATTGGTGGCATTAAATTTTATAAATTTGTCTTTGATTATAAAAATATAAAATAATTAAAAAAACATATGAATACCAACATAATTTAATGTTATGTCTGCTTTAAAGAAAAAGAACGAAAATAAAATTGAAGACAAAATTAAAAAAACAAAAAAAAAATTAAAGTGTAGATTAAACATTTTTTTAACCGAATGTCGTCTCATCAACGTTTCATCACCACCAACCATCATCATCATCGTCATAATCGTATATACAAATTTATGTATGTATGTATGTACTACATTGCAGAAAAAACAAAAATTGTAACCATCCAACCATTCTAATAAGTAGAATATATATAATGTTGATTATATTAATGTAGATATTTTTTTACACATATGTACATAGATATTTTAAGCATATGTATTTATAAATATATACTTTCAGAACATATACATATATATCTATATATATATAATTACAAAAAAAAAAAAGAAATTTTATTCATACCATCACATCATATTAATATACCATCGTATAATTGTATTACACATGAAAATTAACAATAAATTTTGTCATTATATTTTGTATTTGTATATATGTATATGTATGTATAAGTGTATACAATTATGGCATTATAATATGAAAAAGAGGTACTAACCTTAACCAGGATTTTACCTATTTTACGCTTTTGAATTGCTAATTTGAAGCACACAATTTATTTAATTTTTTTTTTTTCATTGTTGATTATTTTGCTGCTTTTTAAAGAACAAAAAACCGATTTACATACGGTATGCAATGTATTTATGGAAAGTGATACAAAAAATAAAAAAATAAAAACAGAAAATTAAAATGATGTATAACATATAACTTACAGTGATTAAAAAATACCATACTTTTTTTAAAAAAAAATAAATAAAATAAAATAAAAATAAAAAATATACACAAAAGAAAAATTGCAAAACAAAACAAAAATATTAATTTAACTACATGACTTAGAATATACAAATTTAAAAATAACAACTTTGATTTAAAAAAAAAAACATATTAGAAAAATTATAATACATTTAAATCAAAATCAAAAAACTTAATATTATTATTTTTTTTTTTTAAAGCATAATTAGGAACTCGATTTTAACATCAAGTTAATAGATTGTGTATGTTAACAAATTAAATTTTTATTTTTAAATTAATTATAAAAAAGACAATGAAACGAAAATAAATGAATGAGTATTGTAAAGTCGGAAATTTACTTAAATTAATTTTGTCGAAAAATAATTAAGTATTTCACAAAAAAAAAAAATAAATAAATAAAAAGAAAATGAGAATGATGAAATAATAAAATATCATACAATGACTGAGATTTGTAGAAATTCAAAAAATAATTAAAGAAAAACAACGAACTTGGAAAAGGGTTATAAGAAAAAACAAAAAAAATGAGAAATGAAAGAAAAACAATTTATAAAGTTAATAACGGTAGATTATTAAATAATAGTAAGAACAATAATAATAATAACAATAAGTGAAAATACATGTGTAACAAATAAATATAACAAATAAATATAAATTTTATAAAAGGTGTGTCATGTGAATGCGTATATGTAAAATGAAATTTTGAACATACATTTACATATATACATACATGTGTATCCAGTATCACAGTATATTATAATATTTATAAAATTAAAAAACTTGATTATATTGTTTTCTGTTTAGCGTAAGTACAGTATATGTACTCATATGTACATACCTTCAAAAAATTTTAATATTCGAATACAATAATAAAAGTTTAAAAAAAAAACGAAAAATAAAAAACTTTTTATATATGTATATTTACTTAATTTTTTTTTATTATTATTTATTATTATTGTTATTATCAATTTACCTCATTACTTATTTTTTTAATTTGTATTTTCTTTATATGTACAACGTGTATGTACCTTTAATTTATTTATTAATTTTTTTTTTTTTTTTTTTGTAAATGGCCATCATATTATACATAAATTTATTTTTTATTTTATTATATTATATTCAAAGAAGTAAAAAATTAATCAAATTTGCGTACAAACTTATTATTGTCATTTATATTATTATATGCCTTTGTTGATATACGAATGCATAAATAAATGCATCAATTTTCTTTTATGCGTTTAAGCAAGTTTAAGTCATTTTTATGTTGATATTGAAGAATCGAATACAAATTTTCTATAATTAGGTTTTGTTACAAACATTTACAATGTACACATAATATTAAATTAAAAAAAAAAAAAACATAATATTAAATTTTATTACTAATGTACACATATACAATTAGGTTGTGATCAAAATTTTAATGTCCTACATTTATTTACTACTTAATTTGAAAATAAATAAATAAATGTCTGAAAATCATGGAAATTTTATTCCTTTTTTAAATTGTAATTTTTCGGTTACATTCTTTTGAAATGATATACTTTTTCTTTTATTATAAATAAATCACCAAATATTCTTAATTCGCTCACTATAATTTCAGGACATTTAAATATCATTGGTGTTTGTTTATTATTAATTTATTTTTACAATATTTAACAAATGTATTGTGCTAGAAAATTGGTTTACATTTTTGTAATACCCTGGATAAAGTATAATGATAGCATGTTTTTCGTGTATATGTGATAAATAATTTTTAAATTGAAAAATGAATACATAGAAATTTAATTGAAAATTATTGAAATAAAATTTGTAAACAAATATGTAATATATGTAAATATGTATGTAATTATATATCTGTTAATATGTATAGGTATTTATAAGTATATGTATTGTATTGTAAATGGAGTTATTGTAAAATATTTTCGGCTTGATTTTGAAAAATTGTTATGTAATCATCACATTACAAGATACATTCATTTATATACATTTCAATTTTGCATATTTGAATAGTAAAAAAAAAATAAAGTAAATGGAAAATTAATGAAAGAAAAGAAAAACGCTGTATTTACGTTGAAAGGAAAATTCTCTGAAAGATGTAAATTTTTTTTCCGATTTAAAATCAAAATTTTAGCAAAAAGTGATGAAAATAAGAAATAATATAGGAAAATTTAAAAAAATAATTCTTACAGAAAGGGAGTGGGTGTACAAAGTTATTTTATAGGACATTAAGTAAAACACATGTATATATGTACATAAATAGACCATAGGCATTAATATATGAATTGATACAAATTTTAATACATTGTGTAGCTTAGTTGTTTTCCTACAATATTTTTATATTTTTTCATTTATTTCTGACTTTTTATTTTATCATTGATTATAAACACCGAATAGCACATAAATTCATCAACAAAGTATAAAAAAACCTGGTGTATGTATCTATACACATATGTATGTATGTACACATTTATATTACAAATAAATGGTACTCGATGAGGCAAATAAGCAGATGAAATATGTATGTATACATATATGTAATATATAAAAAATAAATAAAAAGAATAATATATAAAAATTCATGAAAAATTTTTCAATTGAATAAAATAAAATAAAATATATTTGTTTATTTTTTTTTTCTAAATATGTACATATAAGAATATACAAAAATGGGAGATAATTTTAAAAGGAGTGAAACAACGAAAACAAAAAAAAAGACTGTATTTGTTGTTGATTTTTTTTTTGTTTTTAGTCAATAAAGAGTTAAAAGAAATATACAATTACAAGAAAAAAAAAGAAAAGAAATTTTTGCTTAAAAAATTTTTTTTACGAAAATCTTATATGTTACACGTACGTGAATATATGTACGTGAATTAGTTTTATATGAATTTTTTCTTTATTCTCTATAATACTATATACTTTTACATACATATGCATATATGTATATACGATTATATGCAAAATATATACATATACATACATGCATATATACATGTATGTATTTTAATAACATCAGGAACCATTGTATTTTGAATCAAGGTGTATAAGGCTGAAGAAGGCTTATCACACCATACTCTGTGCAATAAATACATATAAAATAACGATTGTACATAATATTATATTTTAATATACATATGTATGTATGTATGTATGTATATATACACTTGAATATAAAGTATGTACATGATTTACATATGAGTACACATATGTCCACATATGTATTTTACAAAACAAAAAGATATAAACTAACAATATATGTATGTATGTATATCCATTCATATGTATATACGCATACATACATATGTATGTGTATATATAGTATATATGGGGACATAAATAAGAATATAAGAAGATGAAGTAAAGTAAAGCAAAAAGAAAAAAAGAAAATTACAATTTAACAAGAAAAAATAAAATATGTATGTATGTACATATATATAATAAAAAGAAGAAGACAAGTAAAACTATACTGTACATAACGAGGACGACGATGACGATGAAAAGAGTGAAAATTTCCCTCCTACAAACTCTTACAACACCCTTGAATATACACATATGTATGTAGATATTTTTTAATATTATTTACCTCTTCTACCTACTTGATCTAACCCTCGAAAAATAATGGAAATTTTTTTTGTCATTTTTTTATTTATTTTGCAAGAAAAAATCTGGAATAAAAGAAACTGAACACGAATACTAGGCAAAAAAAAAAGAAAATTTTTTTACTCCTCGGGAGTATTTCAAAAAATAAAAAAAACAACGAAAAAAACATTAAAAGGAAAAGAAATCCAATTTATTCTTATATTCTAGAGAGTGTACACCATCTACATACGTAAACATACGTGTACATGATTATACATACATATAGAGTAAATTTAAATTTTTCCTATGGTCCTCATCTTTGTTGTACTTAAATTGCTGTTATTGTCGTCGTCGTCGTCGTCATCATCATCATCGTCATGTAGCAGCAGCAGCAACACTAGAGCAGCCTTATGATACCACCACAACATCCCTGTTTGTTTTTCGCAAAACGAAAAGGAATTTGTTGTATCGTATACTTTCTATATTCTCGTATGTATGTACTTATGTATATATGAATATGTACATATTTTTTAAGCAGTTCTTATGGTGTTTTGTGAGGTTTTTCTTATAATATACGAATTCGTTGTTGTCGTCTTCATATCGTTATTCTTTTGCTTAAGGGTTTTTTTCTCCCATTTTTTAAAAAAAATTTTCAATTTTTCTTATTCATTATTTTTTCTTTCTTAGAATTTTTATTCCTTTTTATTGAAAACATCATAGCTCTTACCACGTAAAGGGGATATCCTCATCATCATCGTTTAGAACAAGAGTTATATCAAATCATCACCACCGCCAAAACCACTACCATCAACACCACCCTCGTAATTTTACCACCCTCACGATTTTTTTTATTTATTATTTATTTCACATAAGTATATGTACCTATATACTATATTTTATTTACCTACAAATTTGTATATTATATGTTCGTACATACATATTTACTTAGTATACATATTCACAGTTAACGCATATACATATGTATGTACCATAAAACACAATCTGATATTCATCCCCAACAAAAAATTTCTTTTTTTAATTTTTCTGTTTTTCTTTTCCTTGTGCTGTGTACATGCATGCATATATACCTACTATTTTTTTAAGTCCAATTTAGCATTTTTTTACATATACACATTCAAAAACACCCCATAAAATATGTACAAGTACATATAATGTATATTGTTCCTGCTACTAAAAAGTGCTTGCTTTCTTTTTGGCCTTATGGTTAGAGAAAATTATAGTAAAAGCATCAAAAATATTAAAAATGTTGGTATACTTAAAAGTAAAAACATATGAAGACGATGATGATGGTCTTCTCTAAGAAATATTCGTTTTATTCGTTGATATTATGTGTGCCCACCATACTATATTCTTATTATCTTACATTTAATGTTGATGCTACTACTGCTACTGATGCTGCTACTATTGGTGTCGGTATGTGCATATACATATGTATGTAGATATCCTTAAAAGTTTTCTTGTATATTTTACCGTTATTATAAACTATATGTACTAGTATGTACCATCATTATGAACCACACATATGTGTGTGCATGTAATTTCTTTTTTGTTTGTTGCTATAATTTCTCTTTTAAATGTTCATCTTTCCCCCAAAAATATATCCTTCGTCTCCTTTATCCTGTTTGCATTTATAAATTACATTTTTTTCTGTTCTCATTTTCATTTTCATTGTCATTTCTCGCAACTAAAAAGAAAAGTCTTTTTTAACTAAAAAGAAAAATTCATATGTATGTATGTATATACGTGTATGCATTTACATACATACATATCTGCATGTATAAGACGAAAAAGACAAATTTTCCTTACAGATAATTTTTTTCTTGTTTTTTATTTTGCTTTCTTTCTTTTCCAATTTTTTTAATTTCTTCTTAAGTTTTCACATACGATAAGTTTGCACTGTGTGTATGTTCATACGTTTGAACATGCATGTGGAAAGTGTAATGTGCTATACACAAAAAGTAATAATATATATATTTAACACATACAGTATATGTAGATTCATTTATATTATATATTTTTTTAGTTTTTCATATTTTCTTAATTTTTTTTTTTCTTTTTTTTTTATCATAGAAGAAAAGCAAACATAATTTTTTATGAAATCCATTTATATCAAACATGTACATATTCATGTGTATATTCTATATATATACATAATAGGAATTTTCTGTGTACATAGAACGTATATACAAATTACAACATATGTACATACATATATATTTTGTCTGTTTATTTTGAATATTATATGAGTTGTTTATTTTGGAGGTGGTTTAAGTCGTTTTCTTTGAAAATTCTGAAAAAATTTTTAGTTTTACACTAGCATTCTGTATTACGTTCTTGAATCATATTTGATTATTTAATAAAATTTTTAATTTTGGTTTTGTTTGTAAACTGTACATATGTATTTTCGGATATAAAAATATGTAATCTTGGAATTTAAATTCTAATAAAATATTCTGTTTTGAAAAATTTTAAGCTTAAGCTACTTTCAAATTAAACTGTTTAAATATACAATGGAATGGAAATCAAATTAAAAATGACTTGGTTTTTGCAAGATTTTTGCTTTTTAATTAAAAAACGACAAGAAATTAAGAAATTTTTCTGTAAGATGTATGTACTTTTGTATTGAAAATTAAAAAAAAAAAAAAAAAAAAAAATGTACACTTTAATTGAAAATTCATTTTAATTTGTTATTATTATATCAACACTATACACTGATTTTTCTATAACATGATACTTTCTCTATGGTGCTTCCATGGAATAAATTCATGGTATTATAGAAGGGTTGATGATATTCAAAAGAAGATCATGATCATGATCATGGCAGAGTAAAATGATAATTTGAAATGAATTTGAAAAAAAAAATGTTTATCGCATTACTTAAAACTTTTTATTTTTTCCTTTCTATAATTCATTATTTTTCAGTTTAACAGATTAATAAGAAAAACACGTACACGTATTTTCTTTTTTCTCTTTTTTTTTTTTTTTTTTTTTTTTTTTTTAATAGAGATGCAGATGATACTCACATATGTATCTAATCTGCATTCATATGTACATGCCGTATTTTGTTAAATGAATAAATCAATTGTTTTTTTTGTTGGGTAGTAAAATTCCTCATATGTACGTTAAAAAGTAATTTTTGAACGAAAGTATGTACTATATTCGTTTTCTTTTCTTTTTTTTTTTCGTTTTGTTTTTTTTTTTTTTTTTTGTTTACAATAATATTACACGTTCTTCTTTGAACTTTAAATTAAATGTGTATTTTAATTTGGTTTTTTTTTGTATAAGGCCTATTATTTTTATATTTTCAATTTGTTTCTATATTGTTTAATTAAAAAGTAAAAAAGCAAGAAATGAGATTCATTTTTAAATATCATGAAAAACTTTTATTACAATAAATGATCTAGTATTGACCTTTAACATAATTGTATACGATCAGTTAGAAGGTGCTAAGTGTTTCTATAGCACACGTTCTATAAACAAAAAAAAAAAAAAAAAAAAAAAACAAAACAAAATTAATGAAAAATAAAATGTATTGGAAAAATTGAAAAATAATCAAATACATTACGTACACATGTAATACTATTAAATTATTTCGGTGAAAAGCTTAAAATCAAAAACAAAACATGTGTACATATATACAAAGAGAATACATGAAAAAAGAAAAAAAAATCAAATCAAATTAATTTGAAAAAAAAAAGAAAAAAAGAAATTTGAATTATATAACTACAAAACTCTGTTGTTTTTTTTTAGTAACCAAGAAATTTATATATTTTATTTTTTAATTATATATTTATTGAAAGTACAGTCATTATACAGTATTTGTATTACAAATTCATACTTATAGATCACGTAAAAAATTGAAAATGTACATAATATTTGAGTAAAGGGCGAAAAATTGTTTTAATTTGATGTATAAAAACAATACAAAAACATTGAATTTAGCTTTGAAATTTACATTTAAATTTCTTTTATATACATATGTACATAATTCACGTATACTATTGTGTTAAATTGTATATGTGAAGCATTTGGAAAAAATTAAAACAATTTTTTTTTTTTTTTTAAATATGTTTTCCTTTTCAACACAGTTTCAATTATTTTCTTTAAATTTTATTTTATTTTTATTTTTTTTTGGCAATATTCATTGAAAAACTTCAATGTTCTTAGAGAGCATTTTTAAAAAGTTCTTGAATTTTCATTCCTTGTAATCCAATAATTTTTCATTGATTTAAGCAAAAAAAAAAAACAACAGAGAAATAAATGTACATTTTAATACCCAAATGTAACCACCCTTCTTACGTATTAATTGTGTATTTCTGAATTAATTTGTTCCGCAATGTAATAAACGAAAATTAAGGAATATAAAAATAAAAGACAAAGCAAGAAAAAAAATAAAACAAAAAAATAAACCAGCAAGGAAAAAAAGATAAAATGTGTAAATCTATGATATTAAAAAATACGAATAAAATAACAAAAGAAAGTGAGAAATATACAGTATTTTATTTTTCGTTTTTAATTCTTTTCCTTTTTTTGTTTTGATTGTATTGTAAAGGGGATTTAAAAATATTTTAGATTTAAAAATTCGATTTGTTGTTCATCGAAATTCATTTAAAAAAAGAATAATTTTATAAGAAATATATGTACGAATAAAGGACTTCTTCGCAATATATATTTTTTTTTCATTTTTTCATTTCAATGAATTTTTTGATTGTACTTCATTTTCCTAAAATTTCGTTTAAAAAATTTATATCAAAACAAGAAGAAGAGAAAAAAACCAAATATAAAACAGTATTGATAATCTGATAATGAAAAATTTTTAAATCATAGAAAAACAAAATAACGTTATAAAAACCTATAAAGAAAGCACAAAGCCATGTAAGGGAACAGTAAAAAATTATTTTTTTATACTTTTTAATTTTTTTTATTATTACTTGGATATGTTTTTATTTTTTAATTTTGCTTTCGGTAATAGTACATTAATAATGCACACGTTATAAGACGTTTTTGTTTTTGCTTGGCTTAAGTAATTCGATTTTTCTTTCTTTATTATAATTTTTTTTTTTAAACATGAGGGAGTATAAAAATATAAGACGTTATATGAAGTATGTATGTAAATATGTATATTTTTTTTGTGATTTTTGTATTACTGATGATGCTGCTGTACGTATTTACTACTTATTTTTTCCCCCTCTAAACCTAGTCTGTATGTACACGTACATTTATACATATTTACACAAAGTAATATTATAAAAGAAAATCATTCGTAATATTGAATGGAAAATATAAAGTAAAAAAAATGTACCTTCAGAATAAAAATAAAAAAAAAACAGAAAAATTTTAATGATGTAAATATGGGACTAAAAGAATACACATACACTAAGAAATTACGTACCAAATGTAGGAAAGGATGCCAGCAAGATTCAAAATCTACTGAAAATGGTAAATAGTATAAGTTCTAATAGAATAGATGTACTCATTTTAGAAAAAGCAACTTTTGTACAGATATACTGATACACCAAATATGTAGATATTTCAGTCCATACGTACATATAAGAAGTAATGATAATTTTTTTTTTTTTTACTGAGATTTTTACTTTTTTTCATACATACATATATTTCCCTGTTTTTGAATTATAGAAGAAGGATATGTAGGAAATAAAATTGAAGAGAAATTAAATGTGGTAGTGGTTATGAACGAATGAAAAGAAGCTTTCTTGTTTCTTTTCTTTTTTTTATTTTAGTTTTCATCTTCATTTGAAAAATTTTTCCGCAAAGTGATTTTCTTTGTTTTCTTTTTTTGACCGTAATGGATACTTGAATACGGCAGACAGATGAAAATCTTTTAATGTATTCTACATATGAATGTGTGTACGTATATGTAAATTAAGAATGAAAAAAAAAAAATAAATAAGGAAAGAACTTAAAGTAAGAAAAAGGAAATCATTTTATATACATATGAATGGATAAAAATACAATGATGATTATGATAAAACGAAAAAAATTGAATAAGAAAAAAGCAAAGGGAATTTCTACAAAGAATGTAGTTATAAGAAAATGAAAGAAAATTGAAAAATAATTTTTAAATTATGTATATATCGGCATTCAAATTAAAATATGAATGCAGTGATGTGTTAAAAACGTAAAATCCTTAGAAAAGATATTTTTATTCTTAAGAAATGAAAAATTTATATACTTCATTATAGTGACAGTAAAATTGTCGTTATTTCTTCTAATCTGTAGTATCAATCTTTGTACAGTTTGAAAATCCATTTGTTTTTTTTTTAAATTTTCTATTCCATTTAATCATATGTCCGTTTTTTTTATAATTTATTTTTCTTTTCTTTTTTGTTTGTCTTCTCCTAATTTTTCTTTGTATTTTATTTATCTATTCGTTTTACTATGAATTCTATTAACTTTTAAATGTATATTTTTTTTTTTTATTATTTAATTATGTTGTGTGTATGTATATAATGTATCTTTAATTTTTATCTAATCATTTATAATATCATTTTACAATTATTTCATTTATTATCTTCTAGTAACAATTAATATAAGTACAAACATAAAAATGTGCCTCAAAATATTAAAATACATAGAAAATTAAATAATTTTCTTCCCTTTCAAAAATAAAAATTGAACAAGATTCATTAAATAAAATAAAATTTGATAATGATATAAGGATGCTTACATATGCATTAATCTGCTCATAATATAATACAACATTAATTTGTATGGCATGTGTTAAGTAATTTGTATTCTATAAAAAATATAATTTTTCATTTATTAGACACAATTTTATTATTTAAAAAAATTAGGACACTTAAATGTTAAACAAATTTCGTAATTTTTTTAAATTAAAAAAAAAAAAAACAGAAATTTTTGTTCCTAAAAATAAATTTTTGCTTTGTTGGGTTTTCAACATTTTCATAGAAAAATAATTAAATATTTTCATTTTATTTATTTTTATCAAATAAATTTAAATGTATTTTATTTCTTTTTTTTTTTCGTTTCCAAATACGTAAATGTTTTTATTTACAATAAAACAAAAATTCTTTAACAGTATATAGTATTCGTATATTTACTGTAAATATGTATTTGAATATTAAAATTTAATATAAGCCCAGACCAGACAAGCATCATCATCAACATCATACAATTTTCATTAAATTCATAAAAATATGATGATAAGTTTGAAATTTCTTCCTTTTATGTTGTTTTTTTTTTTTTCTTTATTTCTACACGACTAAATCGAAATTGACTAACCACCACCACCACCCACTCATTAGTTTCTTGCTCATCATCTTATTTATGTATGTTTTACATTTTAATATATTGAAGACGTATTATTCTAACATACCGTAGCGTCATAAAAAAAAATAATAGTAACAGAAAAATTTTATTTGAAAAAAAAAAAAAAAAAATTAAGAAAAATCCCCCAAAATTTTCACTCTCGTTAATGTGTGTAGTCAATCGCTTTTCTATCTCTGTGCGCTCATAATAGAAAAAAAAATGATGAACTTTACAATTTTTACTTTTTAAATGTATGGAAAAAAAGAAAAAAATTTTTTTTCCATCATGGTTTGTTTTTGTTTTTTGTTTTACATTTTCATATTATTAGGGCTGATTGATGATTAAGTCATCATCGTTGTTGCTATCGTCGAGGACACACGTACATATATATTATGAATATACATACATATATACAATTACAATTACTACACTTAAATTTTATGTACAATGCCTACAAAGTTTCAATGATAATGGTCTAATTGTAGAAGCAGTAATGGTACATTTACGTATAGTTAGATACAGACATACATTATATCCAGTGTTTCTATATTCAATTTAAAAATACAAAATAAAAATATAAGAAAAACTTGAAAACTTATTTTTCTTTTAAAGTAGACAGATACCCTTAGAGAATTCATGTTGATTTTTACTTTATGTCTAAACTTGTGAGTATTGTAAATTTATAAGATGTATTATATTTTTTGCATCAGAAAATATGTATATTCATACATTAGAAATACATATTAGAATTTCATGTTGTTATTCTTTGAATATAATTTAAAATACATATACGTACGTAATATGTACGTATAGGGTATACATAAATATATAGTGTAACAGTAAATATAAATCACTTATCATATCAGTTATATACATAGGTATACATGTTATGATGTACATGAAAAAAAATTTTAATATACATTCTTATTTTAACATTTTTATGCATTTTGCATACATTCAAGCAACTCTCATCTAGCATATTTTATGCATTTTAAATTAAAAAGGACCTCATTTTTATCATTTTTACCTAAGTATAACTTGAAAAAAAAAATGGAAATTTCAAAAATTTTTACAAAGAAAACAAACAACAGTTCCAAATGAATCAGAGAAAAGGAAAAAAAAAATCAATATATTACAAAGTTATTAAATTTAAATCAATTGTATGGAATGATAGCTATTGTAAATGTATACGTGTATGTCGGTAGTAATAATTGTAGAATATTTTGATTTTCATTATGTCATTATAATATCTCCTTCTAAAATGTTGTAAATTCTGTACGTTCGTAATTTGGAAAATATAACAAAAATTCATTTCGAAATTAACATACATGCATATAACGTATCTATATTAAGAAAATATATGTATATATATATATTTTATCTTATATGAAATTTTCATGTCGTTGTTAATGTTGAAAATCTTTTCTGTTTGTTTTTTTTTTTGTTTTGTTTTTGCAATCAATGTTATTTTATTTTACATCGTATACGTATACAATTTGATATGTTAAGAAAAATATGTTTTATACACGAAAAGATCAAGAGAAATTAATGAATTCACACTGTATAAATAGATATAATATATGCTATGCATAATTTTTAGTTTACCACACTTTACAAAGGTGAAACATATATACATACATACATATGTATGTACATACAGTATATATAGATATGTAGAAAAGTTATATCTATATTGAGTATATTGACTTTTTAGTTATGCAAAGTTAGTTATTATTTTAAAATATCAATCAGGTACATACATACATACATGTATGTATGTATCTTCGTAAACTAAAAATATTAAGATAGACAACAAGGCACTAAGTATAACATAAAATATATTATATACAAGTATGAGCAACGGCTAATATCTACTGCAATGAGCAATAGTCGTATAATAACACTTTTATATTATTATGTTGTATTCATACTTTAATTCTTGTACTATTTTGCTGTTTTTATTTCGTATTGCTTTTGTTGTTATAGTTAAAATGTTGTTACTGTACTATTATTTTTGTTTTTTACTTTATTGTTAAATACTCATGGTTACTATGATACACTCTCAATTAATATGTTGTCCAAATGTTATTTCAATTTTGATAAAATGTTTATGTATCATATCACGTATACATACATATAAAGTATGTATAATAAAGCCTGTTAACATAATTAAAAATGCTTTGATCCTATCATATTTTTTTAGTGTTGTTTTCTAAGAATAAGACGTGAGAGTAATATTATTTGTTTGTTTGTTTTTTTTTTCTGGTTTTTAACCATTCAATTTTTATTATTGTTATTTTTTTTTATTTCAAATTTTTGAATATTATTAAAATTTTTTTAATAAAATAATTTTTGTCGTAATCGTATTTGTTTTGTTTCTTTTTTCCTTATTTCAAATCGTCATTTAGAAAGACACAAAAATATTATCTTTTAATTAACTAATATGTATGTATTTTTTTGCTTTTTTTTTTTTTTTTACTTTTTATTGATTATTTTTTGCAATTAAAAATTGAATCTATCTCATATATTAAAGAATTTGATTTAGTTGTGGGTTTTTGAGATATTTATAGACCTTTTTTGAACTTGGCCAACTAGAATATCATAAGAAAAAAAAAACGGATGGTTATAATCCTTATTATATACATATAAAAATTTGTGCTTATATGATACATGTGTGTTATATATATGAACTATGTTGTGATCAAAGCCGACACAGAATATTATTTTAAGTAATACATTCGTGCATATAATGTACATACATATGTTGTTTATACATAAAAATAAAAATTATTCATTTTTCTTATTTTACCCTTGATCGGTGATCTTTTGCATTAAGTTTATATGTGTATGAAAATAAAATAAAAAAGCGGCAGTTACAGGTTGAATAAAAAAGTAAAATCGAAGCTAAAGAGCATCATCGTCAACACAACAATGACAAAATTTAAAATAAAACTTTTAAAAAAAGAAAAAGAAAGAAGAAATGAATTATATACAGGATGGAGATCAAAAACAAAAAGAAAACTTAAAAACTGTAAAAATAACAAAAGAAAGGATCGTGTAGTTCAAGGAGTCTACAATAAAAAAAATAATAAAAAATAAAAAAAAAATACAAAGAATCTTTAACTCTCTAAAAAGACAATTCAGATCAGCCGCTACGCGATTTATACCTCAAAAAAAAATGTATACTAACCCATAACTTTAATATAAATGTAAAGTCAAAAAGTTAAAGATGATTTGGTCATGATTGCAAAAAGTATATACAGAAGAAATCTTACCAAAAAAAAAAAAAAGGAATAAAATAAATGAATAAATAAATCTTCGTTAATGCTTTTGTATATATGCATATGTACGAGTATTTCTAACGTATCATAATGCAGTTAGTTAGAGCTTAAACATACAAAATAAAATGGGGACATTGGCTTATCATTGACATTGCTTATAACGCAAAAATATTACATATAATTGAATATGCACCTCAAATCCTTCTAATATACCTGTTGGATCTTTTGCTTGGACTTAATTTCAAGTATCTTTATGTTATACCATGTTATACTATACTACGAAGGTACATTCGTATTTTGTCTGATTATTAGTATACGTGTATATTTATTAGTACGTATCTATGTTTGTATATTGCATTAAATAACTGACTCTTGTCTAATATTAAATTGGTATACGGGAGGCTTGTTCCACAAATGTCACAACGACTTATTCTCGCCTTTTTTAAAATCACAAAAACCAAAAAAAAAAAAAAAATTAAATTAAATAAAATTAAAAACGATTAATGTTTCATCAAACAGCAATAATCTGGTAACAAAAGCATCCATCCACATACTTTCTTACATCATGTATGTGAACATATATACGTACGTGTATATGTATAACATATCTTACATTATGTATGCAATCTAGTGTTATGTTAAAAGGAAGGTGATGATGACGATGACGATTTCTTGACTTGGTCATTCATCCATCCGTCTATCTAACTATTTCCATTCATACAATACGTTCTTCTCAAGGGTTTATTTTGTGTATATACAAAATACGTTCGTGATGTTTTTAGATTTATGTTTCTTTTGGATAAAAAGATACATATTCATTTTTGTGTACTGGATTTTCACCATCATCATCAATTATTATTAAATAAATAAAAATATATAATATATAAGTTTGGCAGGCGCGCGCTTATGCTTGCTCATCTGATTGAAAATTTTTATGTATACAGTTGCGCATCATGTCATCATCTTCATCATGCTTGCTACTAACTAACCTTAAATGCATACCTTTGATGTTGGTGGATTACAAAGCTTTGGATTATTGTTATAACAGTTCGTAATTGAGGAAAAGTTGATTTCTAGCCTTTTCCATTCACACGTTCAGATACATGTACGTATGTGTATTATATGCAAGTACATATGTATATGCATAAAAATCCTAAATCATTTTTATACTAAACCACGTATATGTAAGCCCGAGATCACAAAATAATTAAATGTATATGAGTGTGATCCTGTATGTCTATATGTATCATTACGTATTAAAAGATTTGTTTTCGTTACATTGTTTATTTAAAAAAATGACAAAAGAAAAACATTTCATTGTAAATGGAATGTGCAAAAATCGAGTAAATGAATACATACATACATAGACGAATGATGGCGAAAATAGCAACGGCCATGACAAAATGAAGATGACATTGATGATGATGATATTGACGATGATGATAATAATAATAATAATGAAGATGATGATGATGATGATGATAATGATGATGATGATGACGATGATGGTGATATTGATGATAATGTCCTCATCACAAAGTTATTATAATAATTGTTATAATTAACAAAAAAACACGGATTAGATTAAAAAATAATATTAAAAAAAAAATTAAAATGTAAAAATTATAAAAATACAAAAAAAAATCATGAATATATTCTGGACTTTGGTACCTAATCGATTACTGTTTTTTTGCTGTGCAGGACATTTATAGAAATCATCTGAGTCCAATATTATTTATAGATTCATTTATCTATTTATGAAAACAAAATACAGCAGAAATAACAAAAAGAATTTGCACACCTTGAATGATCTTTATACATTATACATACACTAAAAATTAAACAAAAAAAAAAAAATGGAGTACCTATAATATCTATACTATTACATAGGTTCTCGTCATCATCGTCATTATTATCATCTTTATTATGGTACACATAGGTTTCAATATTTTCTTGTAGGAACTTTACTTAGTTTGGATTTCATCCATATTCATGCGATCGCAAAAAGTATAATCAGTATGCGATTCTGACAGGCTTCAAACTCTCATATTGAGACCTTAATTTAATACTATAGGACTATAGCGTATATGTGTGTATCATATAATAATCATCAACAAGAAGAAAAGTTTTGTTATGAAAAATTTAACACTGTTACGATGAATGAATGTATGCGATATTGTATACATATTTTATGTGAAGACATACGAATAATTGATATGATATATCAGATATGCTACATACATACATACGTATGTATGTATACATCTACAAACAAACAAACAAAGTTAGTTAATTTGGTTAACTAGTTAGTTAGTTATTTAGTTAGTTAGTTAGTTAATAACATATAACAGACGCGAATGGACACATCAGTTTTTGAAAATAAGTTGCGAAGAAAACAACAATGAAAACAGCAAATCATAATGAAAACAAAATGATAAGAACAAAAACAAAATAACAACAAAAAATTGAAAAGAAATAAAGAAATAATAAATAACAGAAAAATATTTTAAATGCAGTTCCAATGGATATTATTTTCTTCATGTTCAAAACTGATATTTATTGCAATTTAAAGTCAGACGGGTGTTAAATTGGGCGCTTTGATAAGTTCTTGGAATGCCATTTTCATTGTATCTACTATAAATGTAGTGTATAGTTAGTTAGTGGTCTTTGCACATACGTATGTGTATACATATGTACATATTTATGTTTCTTTCTTTCTTTTTTTTTTTTTTTTTTTTTTTTTAGATAACTATAATATGTATCATATGTATGAAGGCTTTGTTATAATGCAAGAATGCAATGAAGACCATCAGTGACAATGACGATGATGATGGTCACTTGAATGTTGTTGATGGCGATGATGATGATGACGATGATGGTTATTGGTATACTTCCAATTTTAGTTTTATAATGAAAACGATGGATGGATGAGCAAACGTACATACCTACTCGTATACAGAATTAAAAATAATGTTGTGCAGTTTAAAGTCACAACAACATTATTTTATTCTACATCAGAATCTCATTTAAAGATACATATTAATAATGTTATATTGAAAAACCTAAAAAGAAATATAAAAAAAAAACAAAATATTGCAATCTTATTTCGTGTGAATTAAGACACAAAACTTTTATACGTACATACGTTCGTAAATGTATTGAGAGATGTTGTAAATATCTTTACTATGTAAATGTAACAATGTAAAAAAATATAGAATACATAAATTTATAAATATGCATGTTTTCAAATGAATGTCAAGTAAAG
Organism: Anthrax anthrax; assembly: GCA_963971155.1. Lineage (NCBI taxonomy): Eukaryota > Metazoa > Arthropoda > Insecta > Diptera > Bombyliidae > Anthrax > Anthrax anthrax. The sequence goes on from OZ020121.1 coordinate 17,455,322, forward strand.
AGAGAAAAAATTTACATGAATCGAGATATGTATGTAACATGTGTGTGTACATAAAAATGACGAAGTGATGATGATGATGATGTCTATAATAAGAAATTTCAATTATTGAAGAATATGTATACCTAAAGAAAGTAAAAAAAAAACAAGAAAAGAATTAAAAATAAAGAAATCTTCTTTTCTGTCAATTTTAATGAATATAAAAATTTTTTTTTTGTTTAAATTATAAATACGAGGAAATAAAAATTTGATTTGATATTTGTATGCTGCATAACTGAAAAAATAAGTAAACAAACAGACAAAAATTCAATTTGACCATCTGATTAACTTAGTTCAACCATCATCATCAACTGTAAAACAGAAGCTGTTTAACACTTTAATGGTTTTTTTTATTTCATTTTTGTTTTTGTTTTTTTAACACTTGTTGTGCCTAATAAACATACTGAACTTCTACTACTTGTAGTCTGAAAAATTTAACAGAAAAAAAAAAGTTAAGAAAAAATAAAATGAAGAAAAAAAAAACATCAAAAAAGCCAACACAGATGAGGTCGTGGGATAGGGTCATTAATTTTGTATATTTATGTAAGTACGAAAAAATAAATCTCACTTAAGGTAGGCGTATATGTAAACCGCCCTTTAAAGTAATTAATCTGAAAGCAAATTGGAATGTTAAGTTTTTTGTTTTTTTCTTTTCTTTTAAATTAAACACACAAACGAATAGTATCTATTTATACGCATACAGAATATTTATATTTCGTTTTTCTTTATTTCGTTTTTAATTTTGTGAATTAATTTTGATCTTTTTTTTTGTTAGTGTATGTGCGTATACTTATTAAATTATCATCAACGTTTATTTTATTTAAACATGTATCTATACATAATATTTATGTTAAAGTGAAAAATAATTTACCAAAAAAAATTAATTTTCCTAATAAATTATTCAATTAATTTTATTTTTAAATTAATCAAATATTCGCATTGTCTGGATTTTTAAATTTCAAAAAAAAAATGATTGACCTGTTGATTTTTTCTTAAAATTATTCAATTAAATTTTACAAATATCACAATATAATTCCTTTTTTAATTATTTTTGTCACTTTTTTTAAAATTAAATTTATTTGTAACTCAATTCAAATACTGTATACAAGACAATTATTTAAAATAATCCTGTTAATTCTTTTTCAATTTTCTCTGTTTATCTATATTTTTTTTTATATTTTGTTTTTGCTTTACAATATGTACCAGTATACCATATAATCTAAAAGATAACAATTACGTAATGTATAGTCATTATCATCAACATCATTACTGTATTAATTTGTCATCATTTACCCTCTTTAAATACAATAAGCAATATAACAAGACATAACTCTTTATATTTTTATAGATAAAATAAGTTAAAATATGAATTATATCTGTATCTATATTAAAGTAATTACAAAGAATTAAAGCATCTAAACGGTTTTAAGGTGATAATAGACAATAAAATTTTCTCAGCAATCATTAGTATCATTTATATATGTATGTACATTCACGTTACAAGAATACAGAACATTTTTCACAGAACAGTTTTAACAATGAAAGTACTATACTAGAAAATAAAATTTCTTCTCTTTTCTTTTTTTTAATCATAAAATCAACAAAAATCTTTGGCATTTTGTATATGTACATTAAATAAATACAAATACATATGTATGTACGTATAATTATAAAAAGGATATAAAGAATAAATGATAAAGGATTAAGTCGACATCATCTGTAATCAGCAGGGTGAAAATAACAGAAAACTTCGTATAGTCAAGGATGGTTATATAAAGTAATGTACATACATATGTATTTATGTGTTGTATCCATCACAGACGGTAGCAATAAGGCAAATGACAAAAAAACAAAGTTATATCATGATAATAAAGATATTCTCATTGTATACTAGATATTAATCAGTTAGCAAAATACCTAGTCAAACAGTAGTCAATTTAACCAACTAAAGTAAGTGAACCAGCGAATTAAACAACACTCATTTTATAAACGGTATATTGCACAAAAACAACAGAGTTACAAATTTAAAAACAAAGCTGTTAAAAGGGGTTAAATGTAGCAGTAAATTCCTTTCAATTATGAAAATAAAAAATAAAAAAAAAAAAACAATAACATAAAATAAAGTGTTGATGATGTTGGAAAAGATGATGATGATGACGATGAAAATGTTGACAAAAAAGGGCTGTTGTTATATTATGTATATTAATATAAGAATATATAAGCATACATTAATACAGAAAATTTTAACATAATTTGTTTTAATTCCACCCTCATTGTATGTACCTATATATTTTTCTATGTACAAGAATGTGAAGGATTTTATTTGAACAGCAATTAACATAGAAAAATCATTACATTACGAGAGTTACATACATTTGTACATTTATAGTAAATTCCAAGGTACATTCATAATCACAACAAGTATCTCTCTTGTAATCATTAAAAAAAATTGTGGTTACGCCAATTTGACTGAGATTTAATTACTTAAGTACTTAATTTAATAATAAAGGAATGATGATGATGATAATATCGTGCTGATGATACACACTTGTTGCAACTTTGCTATAACACCACATACATAGAAATTGTCATGATAATTATTTTTAAAGAAATTAAAGCAATTAAAAACGAATAAAAGAAAGTAAAAACAGGAACAAAAATAGAAAAAACATACACATGTATAAAAAGGAAAAATTTTTAGTATTAAATAAAACACAATAATTAATTTTTAATTGATTTTGTAGATTAAATTTAAAAAGGTAAAAAGAGATGTCAATAATTTTTCTTTACTCTATATAGCGTATGTTTTGTTAATTATTTAATTGCTTTAAAATGTCCTTATTTTCCTGTTATGAAAAGAACAAATTTTAGAATAAACAACTTTTTTCTTCTTGTTTCCTTTTAGAATCTAAATTAACACAAAAAGCTTTATTTTATTTTACTGAATTTTCAAAAATTTTCCACACAATAAAAAACTACTGCAAAAAAAAAAATAAATAAATATAAAGAAAAAGGCCAAGAAAAAAAAATATAAAACCAACTAACTAAACCAAACACTAAAATTACAGTTGAAATCCCTTTTTTAATCTAGCCTAAAGTGTTAGCAATTGAAAAATCACAAAACCATCTAAAAGATTTAACACCCGCTAACCGTATTTTCTTGTATACATATACTTGACTTTAGTTGTATATACATATGTATGTTTGTTCATTGAGTATATGGTACATAATATATATTTTCCTTATACGTACTAAAGTTTTCATAGTAAGTATCTTATTTCTATTTTAATTTAGATAAGGGCAAGAAAAGAAAATGGTTTTAAAATTCAACTGTCGCTTCCCATTAATTAAAAGCATCATGTAAGAAAAGCAAAAGAAAATAAGTATACGTCTTCGTTGCACAGATACGTAGTACATACATACTTATATTATTGTATCTATAAAAATGTTTAAAAATTTCAAAAAGTTTACTTTATTTAGCTTCTTGTGGATACTTCTCTCAAATTATACTTTTATATATATTTTACTCTATGTACTCATCTATAATAAATGCAGACGTATTAGGACACATAAGAAGGTGTCCAGTAGCAAAACAAGCAACCATTTCCAACCAAAAAGAAAAAAGCGAAAGACAAATTTTAGAATTAGGCAATCATCTTATATAAATTAAAACAACAAGAACAGAACACCTTTTTAGTAATGTTATTTTCTATTTAGTTTTTTATTTTTTTGTTATGATTATATTCTGTTGTCCGTTTCGAGTTCAATGTTATGTATAGGTAAAGATAATATTCGTAACATAGCTATGTCTAATACAGTACGTATGAACTTACGAACAGTTGATTTTGAATTTTTATTTTTGTTTTGGTTTTTTTTTCCTCGTTTTTGCCTTGTTTTATTATCGTCCTGTTTTTGTTAAACAACAAGGGGGGTATACGTACGTATGAGGCGTATGTACAGTGTGTGGATTTCATCAGCAACAACAACATCAGTAAACAACCTTTAGCTCTCCGTCAAACTTATTTATATCCAGGATGTTGTTATCATCTCTTCTACAACAGGATTTTGTTTTGTTTTTCTTTAGCACCTTCTGAAGAGCCACAAGTCTTTGAGTTTATAATTACATCGACTAAATATATATCATCAACAGATACATATGTATATATGTACGTGTACTATACATACATAGATATATTATGGTTATATAAATTGTATCATTGCTTACTTATGGAATACTTTGATTTTGTTGCTTTTTTTATTTTATGAGTACTTAGAAGTAATAAGAACACAGACGGTATGATGGTACATGTAATTAGTAATAGCGTGGTAAATATTAACATTAACCTTATAATTCATTGTTTTAGAGTGGAAATTGTATTTTTAACATTTTAATTGAGAAATTAAGTTTATAATTATTCTAGAAGATTTCTCATCCTCTGAGCGTTTGTTGTTTGTGTGTAAATTGGAAGAAGGATGGATTTTTTAAGAATTAAGAATTCATTCTTTCGTTGGTTCTTTTTGTTTTAAGGAAAATACAAAGAAGATACCAAGAAGGTTGATGTAAACAACAAAAATAAGGGCAAATAATTTTTGTAGGGATTTGAAAAAAATTTGTTTTTTTTTTTTTTTTTAATTGTATATTTCCTAGTTGTCTTTTGCCTTGTTTCTTGTTATTTTGTTTTTTGTTTTTCATTATTATAATTGTTTTAAGGATGTAATTAAAGCTAAACCGAAATATTCTGTAATTTTGGCTATTACGAATAATAAGCGGACATGAATTAACAAGAACTGGATAAAAGCATGTTGACAAGAAAATTTCATTTTTTTTTTCTTTCACAAAAAAAGAGAAAAAACCTTATATAAATGTTTTTATTTTTCTTTAAGTTTTTGTCAAATATTCTCATTCCAATGTTTTATTTGTGGATGATTTTAATGAATATAATTCTTCATTTAGATTTCTTTTTTTTAAATAAGTGTTTTAGATTTTACACCGATTTTAACACAGTATCTAATTAACTTATGGACTTTTGCAATTTTGTTTTTTTTTTTTTTTGTTTTTGAATTTCTAATTATTATGGGAAAATTTTTTCTTGTTTTGTTTCATTATTATTCATTGTTTTAATTTAAATGATAGAATTATTCAGATTACTTTTTTAATCTCAATTTACATTTTTATTTCTGTTTCTAGTATTACGAACTTTTGTAATTGTTAGGGTTTTAATTTTTTTTTTTTTTCATTTTTATTACTTCGTTTACACATTATTAAGTATTATTTAAGTTTGGGGAATGATAATTAAAATGTGATAAAAATTTATATCAATTTTGTAATTAAACAGAAATAATTAAAATACAAGAATAATGATTTTTTAACATTATTATTACTTGTATAATTAATTTATTTGAATTTGTTTTAAAAAGCAAATAAAATAACATGATGAATCACTGTTAAGATAAGCAAAAAGTTGTATTAGCAGATTAAAGGCTAATTAGCTTTAAACCATTTTTGTTTTGCTTTTTTTTTTTCTTTTCTTTAAGTTTGGAGATTAACACGGTAATATTTTTGTACATTTTCGTACGTACATATGTGCACATAAAAATAAATAATTAAGCAAAATCTTTTTAAAATTTAGGAAGAAAAGAAGCAAGAGCAATCAATGATAATAATACTAAGGAATAAACATAAAAATCATAACAAGAAATCAGATTAAAAAAATAAAGAATTATGTTTTCGTTACGTATGTGGAAATATACATGATACATATATGTATATGTACATGACATATATGTATCACAATTGTACAGGGATCAAATAAATGCATAGATGCCGTGTACAAGTATTTAAAAAAATTCCATTTTGATATAAAATCTTTTAATTTTTTTAAAGTTTTAGTATAATCATTCATGTACATACGTAAATTTGTACGTGCAATTTATTGATAAAATATCGATTATCAAAGGTACGTATATAAAAATGAGAAAATAAGAAAGATTTGCATTGACGTTATGTTTTTTTATTTATTATTATTTATTTATTTTTTTGCAAATGAAAAGTCACATTCAAATCAATACTAAACAAAAGTCTTTTATGGGTACATTTTCATCCTTTTACTTTTCTTTCTTGTCTACTCTAGTTTGTATTTTTTGTTTTTTTCTCTTTAGAACTGGGGGTAAAAGAAAGTAAAAGCAAAATTTAAGCTTTATTTTTTATATTCATAAACAGATACTCACATACGTATGTATCAATACTTTGGTTTAGTATTTATTTTTCATTTTTTCACCCACAATTCTAATGATCATTTCTTTACTTTTTTTTACTTCCATATATACATATGACTACATGTGTGTTATGTAATAAGAGTAACAGTAAATGTATTAAAGTAAAAGTAAAATGTTCACCCCTTTTTACTCTTACTTTAATTTTGGTTAAAAAAAGCGAGATAAAAATAAAACGATTTTTTGTTTTTTAAAAATAAAAAAGGGGAAAAATCAAAGAGTACAGTTTTTTTCGCAGAAAAAAAATTACAGGTTAATAATAATTTTTGAAATTTTTTGTTCTTTTTCTCATAATAATTTTCGTTACTATTGTTTTTATTTTTTATTTTTTTTTTATAAACCTTTTAGTATTTTTTTTCTATATTTTTATTTTCTTTCATTACTTAAAATTCATTTTATTTTCTACAATAATTTGTATTCGTATATCCTTTTATTGTCTATAGATATTGACAAATTTCATCATCATCATTATTATCATTGTCATAAAAAAAAAACAAAATAAATTTCATTGTTATTTTCATCGATTTCAATTTGTAAATTACGTAAATGTTCTCAGTACGATTTGTTTTTCAATGCGTACACATTTAGACACTTTTTAGATGATATAAATGTACACCTATATTATTGTTTTTTGTCTTTATGTATATTTATCGATAAGTAAATAGAATTTTAATAGAAAAAAAAAATGAATTTTTTTTTCAAGGTGTAATAGAATACTTAATCGTATGTATTGTATATATGTACATTTCTCCCCAACATTATTACAAAAGTACGTTTGTCACGTACATACGTAAAATATTCGTAATATTATTGTTATTATTTGTACAGGATTGGTATATAGGTACATACATACATATGTATATGTATCTAAGCACACTATAGCGTTTGCATGTTTTACCTCACGAAATCGATAATATATAGATAATGATGTGATGTTGATGGGATTAAAATGAAAAGTTAAAGAAAAGTAAAATGATATCGGAAAAAGGTTTATATCTTTTTTTTTTTTTTAAATGACAATAATGATAATGTAATGTACGAGTACATGTTCAAAAATCGTACATACATACTTATGTATATCTTATACATCTTATAAAATATACGATTTTTGATATTATTTATTTATTTTTTTTCATTTCACATTTCATTTTATGTAAAAGAGAGTAGAATTTTTCAAAAGAAGAAATGAAAAAATATAAACATTTGTATTTACTACGTATGTTTAAATTATAAAAACACTTAAAAATAAATTTAAAATTTTTAATAATGATATTATGCTAAAATTCAAAATACATACATACATATGTATATCAATTGTTTATTAAAACAAAAATACATGCGTTAGTTTTTTAAGTTCAAACATTAAGTAGTATTTGCTTATTTCACCTACATTGATCCATTTAAATACGATTACACATGAAAAATAAATATTTTGACTGAAATATATTGTATACACGATTATTTAATTTTGTAATTAATAAATATACATTCCATTCTCATTTGATAAATATATTTTAATTAAATTACCAAACATTACCAAATCAATAAATAAACATATAAGGCCAGGCCAGTATTAATGAATAATATCTTGAGATTAAAAGCAGATTTTAAATTTATCATCTAGCAATTTATTAGATATTTTAAAAAAATAAAAATAAAATAAGATAAAAAATACTTTTGAAAATTACGAAAGCTTTTAGTGAATCTTGAGTTGAAAAAAACTGTTTTATGGAAATCATAATTTGATTTATGTTAACTTTATAAATACGGGCCTTAAAAAAAAAAAACAAACTATTGTAATTGAACGTATAATATTATATTTAGTAAATGAAGTAAATAATTTATTTTTCATTTATTTATTTATTTCTTTTTCAGTAATTAACAACTCACGATCAATTATAGTATAGGCGAATACACATAATTTTTCTTTTGTTTAGTGAAAGAAAAAGAAGGTGACGTTCGATAAGCTAATGAAAATAAGAAAACATTCATACATTTTGTATATATACATACATACACAAAAATTAATTCAATATATAGTTTAGATCTTTATTTAATTTAGAAATGTTTTTTCACTGTTTATATTCTACGAAATTGTACTAATTACATGATAATTAAAAACTTTTAAATATAGTATATGTACGTATAGAGTATAGGTGTATTTTATATGTACGATGATATAAGTATTTTAGTACCTATATATATATGAAAAATACAAAAAAATGTTTTTAATAATAAAATACATGTTATCTGTTTAGTTCTGTTTATTTTTACTTTACGTAATATAAGGTACATACATAAGTTATCTTTTTGTATGGAATATTTTATTTAATAAAAAGAGAAAAAAAAATAACATTTATGTAAAAATAATATATAAGATAAATAAATAATATTAATAGAAAGTCATTTACATATATGTAATGACATAATGACATCAGCATTTTAATACACATATGTACATATGTCAAAAATTAAAAAAAATCAAATGAATTAATGTGGAAACAATAATCATTTACGTCTATTTTCACAATTTTTCTATATAATCAAAATTGAATTGAATCTATACTCTATACACTAATTCGATGCAGTTATTCGGTCTTATGGAAATGACATAAAGGAGTACCACTTTAATATTTTAATATTTTACACTTTTATATTTAAAAAATTCATCTCGTATTATGTGATAACTTTACAGATTGTGATAACACTGCTCGTAAGATGTTTTTATTAGAAATTACGAGAAAATAAAAAGACCTTACTCTCATAAGACCTTAACTGCATCGAATTAGTGTATGGAGTATAATAGTTAAACATATTCTAATGTATCTGTCAACAGCAGATGACATTGAAAAAAAATGAATAGTTCATAATTTTTTTTTTTTTTTAATTTCTTATTCAATTGGCCACTCAAGCCAAACCAATCATTTATGCTCGATTTAGCATTAGCATAGTAAAGGAATCTGAAGAAAAATATTTTTTTTTAAATGAGTAAAATTATGCATAGATTTTTTTTGACGTAATTATATTAGATAATGAAGTATGTACATACGTAACTTGAAGAACTATGTACGTAACTTGAAGAACTATTTACGTCTTTTTTGTGTGGGGGGTACAAACGCGCAAATTCCTTTATTACAAAAAAAAGGATCACGTTATTTTTTCTTTTATTGTTACTGCTATGAAAAATGTGATTTTAAATCACATTTTAAATCACATTTTTTAAATATCACGAAAAAATTGTAGGGTGTCCAAACTAATGATACAGTAGGTAACTTTTTTTTTTTATTTTAAATAATGCAAAATCCTGTTTGCTGTTACATGTGATGACTTATTAGTTGATATACCATGGTTACATAAGAAAGAGATCTGTTTAGATCGGTATGTTGTCTAGACAATGTGACTGGCATTTGTCATGTGTATGCAAATGTAAATTTATATTATATACATATTAATGTACATTATGGATTACAAAAATTATGGCGCCATTAAAAAAAAAATCTATCTTTTCACATTTTCATTTAATTATATACCTACATAATTTAAGGTGTTTCTTTTTTTAGTATTAACCAAAAAAGAATAAATAAGAAAAAAAAAAAACGATAATAATATATTCATATCGTTACTTTGTGCTATTTTTTCTAGTGACTTTATTATGTTCAATTACATGCGTCAAATTATATTAAATCAAATTTTATACAAAAATATTTTGAAAGTAATCATTTCGATAATTGAATTACTGTAATTTGCCAAATTATTTTCATTCTAAATTTATCTCTATATACTTTATACTTTAAATATTTTCACTACAGGCCTTATGGGAGTATATGTGTCTTTTTTCTTTTCTCATAATTTCTTATAAGAGCATTTCACGAGCAGAGTTACCACAATTATCAAAGTTCTCATACAGTATGAGGTGAGCTTTTTAAACATCAATATACAACGATATATAGTGGCACTACTTTATGTTATTTCCATAAGGCCTATAGTGAAAGTATTTAAAGTACAAAGTATGTATAGTTAAATAGTCAACAATTTTTTTTGGCAATTATCTGCTTGTATTTTATATAAAATAAAAAATTCAAAAAAAAGTTTTTTTTTTCTTTATAACAGGTATAGGTCTAATTTCTGTTTTCTTATTAAATAAACTCGAATTGAAAAGAAAAAACAAAATTCAAAGAGGGTGGGCATATTTTTTAATTTAATTTAATTTTTTTTTATTTATCTTTTAAACACCTTTAAAAACAAAAAAAAAGAAAGAAAAAAGATATTTGTACACATTCAAATATTTATTTTTCATTTGTTTTGTCAAAATATTCAAGATAACCTACTACCATCTACTACATACCTATACACATAAACGAAGATTAAAGATACATAGAGAAATTTCAAAAAAAAAAAAAAAAAAAACTGTACTAAGCTGAAAACAAAATTAATAAAATAAAGGTGGAAATGCATGGAAGAAAGGTACCTAAAAACGTATCTTCGATTGTTTGTATACATACATATACAGATGTATGTGTATATATGATAAAAAATAATAACAACAAAATAAGAAGCTAAAAACCATCATTGAACACTTTTCATATTATTACAAAAAAAAAAAAAAAAGGTGGACGTTTGGACTTAAAAAAGATTTGTTGCTGAATGAATAAAGTAGCAATGAAAAATACAAAATTGAAAATACCTACATATTATATTAACAGAAAATATGAAATGTGAGTATTTTACAAGAAGTGACCGTCATATGATGTTATGATGTTGATGACGATGATGTTGATTATGACGATGATCACGATGATGATGATGATGATGATAGCTACTGTATAAAGGTGGTAAAAATACAACATTTAACTAACTAAATAACTGTTGAATTTGAACATATTTACAATTTATATATCATACAAATATGTCAAGAAAATGATGTTAACTCTGTCAGGTAAATATATGTGCATGCATATGTACATATGTATGTGCGTACACGTGTAAAGGTACATATACGTCGTATTATACGAATTTAAGAAGTTTAGTGGTCATTTAATGATGATGATTTCTTGACGATGAAGCGATGATGATGATGGTTTATGTATTGTTATAGTGTTAAATTGAATTGAATTATATCAAATAAAAAATATACCAACATTAGTGTACATACATATGGTATACATCAGATAGAAAAAAAAATGCAGATTATGTTGAAGCACACATCTGATACATTTCTCTGTTACTTTATTTGTTACCTTTTTTTTACATTTCATTTGTTTAAAAGTTTAGAGTATACACTGCCAAGAAGGGTGATTCGAACAATTTGAACAAAGTAGAAATTTCTTCTTTTTTTTTCTTCTTTATTTTTCAAAATGAAATTTCAGGGAAAAAAAAAACCTGACCTACCACGCTGTTGTTTTCTTTTCTATTTTGTACCTTGAAAAAGAAGAAAAAGATTTCATTAACACTTTTTAAAAGATTTATTTTATTTTTTTTTAAGAATGGCAATTGGAAGCAATGAGATTTATTTTACATGTACTTATGTACATATACAGAAAAAAAAAATTATTTTTTTTTCTTTTTTTTTTATTGGCGTTGGTGGTAAAAAAAGAAAAAATAAATCAATGAAATTCGATTCCCAAAAAACGAGAAGAAAAATATAAAATTAGAACATTTAAAATACTGCGTGACATGGAAGATTGATTACAGTAAAAAATGTCCATATAACAATACACATTTGTATAGAGAAGAAAAACAATTCTTTTTAATGCATTTTTCAGCTTGAAAATATACACATTTATACATAAAAATGCACATATGGAAAAAAGAGAATTGAATTTATCTTTTCATTAGTGGTATTAACCAAATAAGTGGCAGGTGCAAAAATGTTAACATATTAAGTAGAAATGAAGAACAAAAAAGAAATTTGATAAGATACTTACCAACATTTTTTGTTGTTTTTGCTCATCATTATACTTACATATATATTATTTTGCTCATCATATAGGTACTTACACATACATTAATATTAGTAAATAGAGGTAAATATGTATGTATATATGTATATATATGTATGTATGTATAAGCATTAAAACATTTTTAAAAAACTTTGCATATAATGTAATTTGTTTAATTTCATACACTAAAGTCCAATTGAGTGTAATATGTGTAGTGAGCACATATATATGTACATATGTATGTAGGTATACTTATGTACATAGAAAACTTCAATTAAAAGTTGATCAGAAAATTATAAGAAAATTTTTTAATTATTGTAGAAAACAAAGGCAATTAAAAAATGAAAAAAAAAAACTATATTTGATATGCTACATTACATTTATGAAGTTTTAAACAAAAAATTGAGTAAGCGTACACATACTTATGTAAAAATATCTGTAAGTTTACAATAATTATCACTCGTTTTCTAATACATACATAAGTATAATTTAATGCAAGAATATAAAATAATGTGAAATCATGCACATAATCGTAACATATGAATTTGTTTAGGTTTTAAGGACGTGGGAAATTTTTTATTTATTGAACAACATATGTACATACATATATACATATATGATATGATTATTTGTTTTTCTTTTTGATTATAATCAAAAGTCTTTATATTTCCATATATATTCGGAAAAAAGAGAGCAATAAAAGCAAAAAAACTCTCTAATAAATTTTATTACAATTAAACCATAGGTACAAATATATGTATGTATGTATATATACATGTAAATTAGTTAGAGGTGTAAGTGAAATAAATCCACGTATACATAATTATATTAAAAATATGTACGTACATGATGATCTACCGCAATCAAAAAATTCATATATACATATGTACATATGTGCACATACTTATTATTATGATCATGATCATCATCGTAATCATAAAACACATACATATATATACATACATATATGTATGTATGTGTGTATGTATTAATGTGTAAGAAAATTTATGTTAGGTGCAATAACAATTTATTGTATATATCATTATATGTATATACATACATACATATTTAGATTAAAATCAAACAATGAAAATACCAGGGCTGCCATTCTGTAACCATTAAATTGTATTCAATTAATTGGTAAAAAAGGAGTTTGAAGTAGTATTTGCAAACTTTAAACACATCTTTTTAATTGTATGTATATGTTGCTTTTTTCAGTTATTAATATTATTTTATTCCTGGTAAATATCAATTTTTTACATTGTCTGCATGATCTTTTTCAAACGAAGTTCGATGACAGCCCTTAAGAGCATATATAAAATGATGCGAAAAGATGATTTAAAATTCATTAAACGTATTGACCCACGTATTGTACACACATATTTCTAATGCCTTTCTTCACTTATGAAGTTATGAGTACATACATATGTGAATGTATAGTATGTATGAACATATAAATTATCCACCCATATACATAGATTAAAAATATTTTATCCATTAAACATAAATATCAAATAATGACAATATTTAATATATACATATGTATGTACGTATATATATACAAATACAATGGTACATATATTTGTATGTAACATTGATGAAGATGATGGTAAGATGATGGACAATGTATAAATTGTGAACGAGAACGATACGAAATATTCGCCCTGTTATTATATTGAAAATATTTGATTTGTAAGCATTTGGAATGATAGAAAATACAAAGGGTCACTCAATAATGCTGTGGTATGTATTCATGTCTGTACGTATACATACATATGTACATATACGTATGATGGTAAAGAAAGATACAATTTTAATTGTATTGTAGTCTTTAAAAAATTGTATAACATGAAAAATGAAAAAGAAAAAAAAAAATGCAGTAAAATATTATCAGAAGTTTTCGTTTTGTTTTCAAAAATTCTATTTTAGTTTTCTTTTTTGCTTAGTCCTCATAACAAATTAGTGTTATAGTTACGTACACATATACTTTAAAAATATGTATTTATCGACACTAAATGACTCTTCTTTTTTTTTTGTTATTTTTTAATTTATCATTTTTGTTTTATTTTTATTTCTGTTTGAGATTTAATTAAAAATGAATCAAAGCTACAAACACCAGATTTTTTTCTTCTTCTATTATATTCGAAACACATGCTTGTATATAAGTATGTATAAAATATATATCCACACATGTATTTGGATATATAAAAACGATCAGATACAATTAAAAAACATTTAAGAAAAATAAAAAAATAAAAATGAATAAAAAATAAACCTTTATAAATACTGTATGCTATAAGTTCAATTAATTTCGTGGCAATTAAGACGAATTGAATTCTTTCATTTCTCTTTAATAATAATAATATAAATACTTTAAATACTATGGTTGTTTGGTGCTACACACATGTTATATGGACATGGATGAAACATACAAATATGTATGTACATACATACATACATGTATACTAATGTATAACTTTGATATGCGCGATATAAATATGTGATGAAGTTAAATTATTTTATAACATGGTAAAAAATATGTAATGCATAGTAAATAATATATAAGAAAATGATCAGAAAATTATCAACAGGCGGTATAATATTTACTGCACGAGTATATAATATGGGTAACATATACATGCATATATTTGAAAAAATACAAAAAAAAAAGGTTATTTAATTAATTGAATGATAATGAAAACTTACAAGAAAAAAAAATGAAATTACAGAATACAAATACCTAATAGTAAAAAAAGAAAAAATTAAAAATAAAATGCCAGTCCAAAACAACAACAATAATAGAGCATAAAAGTGATGAAATCTGTTTTGATATTTTGATGACGATGACGAAGATGATGATGATGATCAGTTCAAAATGTAAAATCTTTAATTAGAAAATTTTCAAATATATACATAAATAGTTTTTTTTTTTTTATATATATAGACTTAAAAAAAAAAGCTTAGAAATACATACATGTAAGTATTTTTTTTTCTATATTTTTGATACGTTACTTATTCTTATTTATTGTTTTTTTTTTTTTTTTGGCTTTGTAAACTGTGAAACAGATTTAGAAAAAAAAATGTAATAAATTCAATTTAAACAATTAAAAATATTAGTACACACATGAAAAATGAAAATTTAATCAAAATGACATGAGAAATAACTTTGAAAATAAAAGATATGTATGTACATACATATTGAATGATAATTAAAAAACTTAAAAAGAACAAAATTTACATTTATGTATATATTTTAGATAATATATGTATGTAGTTAAATGATGTTGACATTACCGCTTTATATAGATCTTAAACGTATGTACGAGTATATACCTAGTATGTGTAATTTGAAATCAATAAGAATTTTAAATAAATAAAATAATAATTATCTAGTAAAGAAAAAAAAAAAACTAAAAAATAAGTAAATAAATAAAGAAGAAAAAATTAAATAAAATTAAATGAATGCACAATTATTGAAATTAAATTCTTTAAGTTATAAAAAATAAATAAAATAAAGAATGTTGCACATAATTTACAAACATTACAATATTGTATACATAATAGAAATTTAAAGTAAAAGAATTGTGTCTACTTGGACCATACATGTATCTAGTCATCATTTAGTAAAGTACAAAATAATGTATAGCCCATGTATATATATAGACAATTTATACTGATTGATTACACATTCAAAAAAGATTTTTGTCTGGTTTGCGCTATTTAATTTACTGAATTGATTTGAAAAATTTATTATTTTTATTTTTCTGTTGTTGATTTTCTTCTTGGCATGAATAGATAAAATGTACCACACTTACTATAATATATATTCTATATGGTACATATATATATTCAAAATTATGTACATTACATATGTATATATGAGCACAAATACATACATACTAATGTGCACACACATAACTCTATCAGAAGTTCTTTTTATTTTAATTTAAAAACCACAAGAAATATACATATGTATATAGAATAATTTATTTATTTTATTTTAATTTTAATTTTTTTTTTTTCATTTTTATGGTAAAAATTTTACATGTGCAGAAGATACATACATACATACATATGGATGTGTGTATGTAGAAAAAAAGTGTATGTATGAGGTTTATAAGAAGTTAAAATGTTTATCCGGGTCGAATATATGCATAAACATGCCTGAATAGTATATCATTTATTTAATAGATTTAGAGGTATACATGTACCACATTTTAACAATGTTTTATTTATTACATATTCAGTAGCATACACATAAGTATGTATTATATACATATATTTGTGTACATACTAGAATTGATTTTATATAAAATGTACATATTACATGTAAAGGCATTACATGTGTACATACATACATATATGTATTTGTTTTCAAGATAATGTAATATTTTTACTACTTTTTTATTTGTTTTGTATTTTATCGATTCTTATTTGATGACGTTTATAAGTTGCATATACAAAATATATTGTATATTATCCATATCACAATTTTATCTATACTCTGTCCACTAATATTATGCACTTAAGATCTTATGGGAGTATATAATATTAGTGGACAGAGTATATAAAAAAATTTTAAATCGAGCTATAGATTACGTTCTGTATATTATTTTTCTATAAAATTTTAAACAAAAATTTAGCTATAGGTAGTTATCATAATGAAATTCTAAAAAAATGTTGAATTTATAAAGACCAATCTACATATAATTTATCTAAAAATTGAAAATTTCTAAATGATATTGAATATTTACTATTTAAACACGAATGTGAAATAATAAGTAAAATTAAAAATAAATTTTACAATTTTTTTCCTCAATATATTTATTTTTAACGTTATTTCAATTTGTCTTTTTTTATTTCTCTTATTTTTCTGACATACCTACACACGTATTACAATTACAATTTTCCGAAAATAAAATTCAATTTACAAAAATATGCAATTGCATTTACTATATACATATTATGCATAAATATGTACATAAATGTACACAATATCAAATCAATCAAAAAAATTATTACAGATATTAGACAAAAATTAATGCATGATCAATCAAAATGAGTTTTATATGTGGTTGCTTATTTTTTTTTTTTTTATTGAAGAATAATTTTTCTGGTTTTCTGATCATCATTACTGGCTGTTGTTGTTGATCGGTCAATACTCTACTAAAACATTATACGATTGTACAATATGTGTATATAGATATGATATAGTACTATCATATAAATGAATATCAATATTATTCGATTTTATTCTATAAAGTATGATGATGATGATGATCATGATGATGATGACGATCAGAGTTCGATCAATTTTGTATTGTTATAGGCAATGGATAAATTCCAAATTGTTAATTTTTTACTGTTTCATTCTTGCTGTTGCTAGTGTTTTCTTTACGTCATATATACATACATTACATACATCAATAATATGACGTTATATACATACATATGTACATAAATATATACATATGTAATAGTATACAAACAATGTCGTCATATTTTTACTTTAAAAACGTTTAATATTTTTTGCTAAAGAAAAATCAGAGTTTTCTTTCACGTACAGCATGTAGGTAGAAAGGTTTGCACAAAAAATTAAAAAATACATAAATGTATGTTTGTATGTATATACCAGGAAAAAAAGTAAATTAAAATTTAGCATAAAGTAAAAATATGATAAAGTTCATCATGAACTTTTTTTTTTTTTAAAAAAGAATGGATTTTTATTGTAAAAAAGTTAATTTTTTTGCAAACGTATGAAGCACAAAATTCAAGTTTACGTATACATATAGTATGTATGTACGAAAATGTATACTAAATACATACAGACATGTACAATGAATGTACAGTGCATTGTACATGCATGCGAATTTTTATATCGATTATCTAAAAAGATGATCTTTAGGCTGTTTTTAGACCGGCACTTTTCAAATTGGATAATTGTTCTTTAGCCAATGTTACATATTGCACGGTTTGCCCTCAAGGATTTTGGTGGCAAGTTAAAGAAATATGTTATATACTTACATACGTTCATATCATTGTATATAGGTAATGCATGGAAGAAAGATAAAAATGAAAAATAAAAAATGAAAATGATGATAAGGAAAATTTTCTGCATAACAGATATATCATATACCTACTTGTAATAATTATATGCATATAAATACATACATACATATATGTATGTACATACATACGTATGTACATCCAAAGATATAAATTTAATCTTCCGCTATACATAAATATAATTTAGTTAGTTAGTTTAATTTTGTTTATAGTTAAAAGCAAAAGGATTTAAAAATTTTTATTCTATACATACAATATACAATGCATGCATGCTAGTTCAATGTACTAATAAATAAAATTTTAGTAGAACAGATATACATAAATATTGTACATTGTACATACATACATACATACATACTTATACATATATGAAAAATAAAATCATAGAATTTATGTGCTTATGTGTGTATTACATACGGATATATACATATGTACATACATATATAAATACAACGTACACAGTAAATAATAATAACAGCAAACACAATGTTTAGAGAGTAAAGAAATTAATGGAATATACGAATTAAATTAAGAAAAACGAAAACAATGTAAAATACAACATTTTTCTTGATCATTAGAATATCTTTGTCTATTACTATGTATCTAAACATGTATAGGTTTTTTTTTATAGGTATTCATTTCTTATACGTATATAACATATATATTATATTTCCTCAATATATGTACATATTTTAGGATACGGATAAACTATATGGTTTGGATTAAAATGAATCAACTTTAATCGTGATTGAATTAAATATCCCTTGCATTTTTCCTTTTCTATTTTCCTATTCTTTTTGATCTTAAGAAATAAAAAAAAAAATAAAAAATAAAAAGTAAAAAATGTTAATAAAGAAGATCTTCTTCACCTTTTTCAACAACTGTATATGAAAATTATGGAAAAATAGTAAGAAACAAAAATAAAAGTTTAATTTTACATAGCATTCATGTACATCAATTTAGATATAAGGCAAAATAGTGCAAAATTCTTCTTTTTTTTCTTTTGGTTTTTCACTCTTTAGTTGCAAAGTAATAAACTATCAATGTCTGATATGATAACTTTGTTTGTAACGTTTAAACTTTATGAAAATCTGTGACTTTTAGCATTAAAATTTAGTTACAGATTTGTACATATAAATTGATATTTACCTATGATGAAGTAAAAAATATTTATAATAATAATAATAATTTTTAATAAGAAGATTTTACAAAAAGTAAAAACAAATTTTTTTTAAATTTTGATGCTAAAGGGTTAATTCTAAAACACGTTTTGATATTAAACCGACGTACATATAACAAAAAAAAAAAATTAAAATCGAATCAAAATACGTTATTTACATTTTTAAAAATTTAATATTCAAAAATTATAATTTATAAAATTTTATGTATTTTAATTTGAAAATTATTTTTTCGTTTTCAAATTAAAAATAAAAATCTCTAGTCATGTCAATCTTTTCCATTTTATTTTCCAAACGATTTGTTAATTTAACGTTTATTAAAATCAAATTAATTTACTTATTAAATAGTAAAAGAGCGAAAATGATAATGTACATCACAAAACCAAAAAAAAAAAAAAATAATAATAATAATAAAAAAGATAGAAGAAGCGTTGAAATAAAAATGAAATGTATACAAGTTCCACGATCAATTACTGATCATACGATATATATAAGTAATAGGTATACATATGTATAGCGTATTGATTGATTTTATTTTTAATTTTTGTATATGAAATCGCTATTATATTATTATAACGAGTATAGTTAATTATATTTTATTGTATAAATTGATGATTTCACAGCATGATATTTTTGTCAACAAAAAATTCACAAGAAATTTGATCCAATCTAAAAGTACGTTACCAAAAATATTAGGAATTTTTTTTTTTTTTTATTTATAATTTAATATGCATCTTTTAGTATGCGTATAGATTTATTTTTTCTTGAAAGAAAATGAAAAATTATTAAATGAAAATATTATTAGAAATCTAAATTTTATGCTTATAAATTAATTTTTCATTACAATAATCTACTTAATAATACTTATAAATAAAAAAAAAACATTTTATTGTTATTAATTATAATTATTATCATTTACTGAAAATTATAAAATAGTACTAAAAAAAAAAATGAAAACATGTAAAGATGAAAATTTTATATATGTACATTTGTACAATTATTTTTATATTAATATACATGTATGTGTATACATATACTGAATAAAATGAACAATGTTTATAATAAGTACCTACACATATCTAGTACAATAAAAATAAATTTAGGCCGTGAAAAATGTTGTGACTTTTTGTTAAAAAATATAAAAAAATTAGATTTTTGTAGTGCTTCCAAATTTTAATAATTAAGCTTTTTTTTTTTTTTTGTTTGTGTATATAAATGCATATTTATGTATAGAAATGAAATACGATCATACTTATGGGTATGTAGGTACATTGTTATATAGCTTAATAGAAAAAGAAAAACTATAATAAATAATAATGATAATGATAATAGTAATGAAAATTAAAAAATTAAAAAAGAAATTTATGTACATGTGTATGTCGTTTTCTTTGCTTCTTCTATCGCTTCATCTTCTTATTTTAATACTAAAAATTTTTCTTATTATTACTTTGTTAAAAAAAATAATAAACTCAATCGGTACTCAGTGAAAATTTATTCATACATGTATCACATGTAAACATACATATATATATAGTACTGAATATATAGTATAAATGCAATATATAATACATATTCTTTGATATAACTTGTCAAATTATACTTACACATATATGAGGATATTTTTTTTTTTAAATAATGTAATATAATTACGCATGTAATATATAAGCTCATGATTTAAAAAATTAAAATGCAATTATCATGTCTACACAGGTGAATGACCTAAATAAATACATATACAGATACATAATATATACATTGATATACTTCTGATACAAATGTACGTGTCTACGGGCCTGATGAATTCACATACAAATATACACATATTATTTTTTATTTTCAAATTTTTTAATTTTTTAATGATTATATATTTTTATTACCGAACAAATGACTTTTAGTTATTATTGTATCATTTTATATACGAGTATATGTACCTACAATTAAATTAGATTTTTATTTTATTTGTATTTATTGTAAGCTCTCCTCTCTGCGTGGAGTTAATGCATATAGTATTGATTTTTTTTTTAAATTCCTGAATTTTATTTTAAAATATATATATCTTTAATTTTTTTTTTTTTTTTTTGGAAATTTTTTATTCAGTTTCAATATATTTTAGTATAGACGTATGTACACAGGTACACATATACATGTATATTTTTTTTATTGTGTATATACTGGACAAAAATGAAAATAAGTCGTGAATAGAAATTACAAAAAAGAAAATGAGTTAAGAAAAACTTATACCAGATGTGAAATTTTGTAAGATTCTTCTTATTTCATTGTTGCTAAAGAAAAAATGATGAGTATTAAAAAAAAAATATGTGTATATATACTTGAATTATTATTATCATTATTATTCTTATTATTATTTTTTTTTTTAATAATAATATTTTATTTAAAGATACTTATATGCATCCTAATGTACTACTGTTTGCTGCATTTCGATTTCTACTATTATTTACAAAATATACAGTATCTTATACAAAGTAGTATATAAGCATTTTCTTTACGTACTCTATGTTCACATACTAAAAATAATTGTACATATACATTTTTAATGTGAATATATGTATGTACTTATATGTATGTTGTATGTAGTAAATATAAGAAGCTAATTAGATTAGATACGGAAAAATATTTTCAGAGCTACCTGAATACAAAAATAATAATTGAAAAAAAAAATCTTTAAAATATATAATGAAAAATTCTTCAACACACTTTTCTTGATTTTGTACATTTTTGAAATTGAAAAAAGTATTATTTTTTTTTTTTACTTTAAAAAAGAAGAGATTTGAATTTAGAAAAATAAAATAAAAAGTTCTGAAGAAAAATTTTTTGCAAATATCGACCATGAAAAAACAGAAAAAGACGATAGTCTCGAATATTATAGAACAAAACAAAATGTGTTTATTTTAATTGTTATATTGCTATTTATTACCCACTGTATCAAAATTTTAAAGGGTTTCAAATATCTTTTATTATTAACATGAATAGTCCTTAAAAAGGGTGAAAATTTTAATGTAATTAAACTCTTAAAATTTTCAAATTATTTTCTATAAATATACAATTGTGTGTATTAGCATGTAAATATGGTCAAATTTTCATATTATGTAAGTACATAAATGTATTTACATATGTATATTTGTGTACAATAATTATGTAATAAATATGGCATTAAGTGTGTAGATAAATTAACCCCAATTTTACATCAGTTTGAATTTGTTACATTTAATTCGTTTTTTATTTTTTTATTAAAATGAAATATGTATAGGTATTTGTACGTATAATATAGGGTATGTATTTTATACGAATACAGAATAAAGAATTATTTTCTCTTTTATATTGTAATTTTAAAAATACACAAAAATATAAAAATATACACATGTATGAATATATGAATATTATTATATAGAAAATTCGGAAATAACACCTTCAAGCAAAATAATCATTTAACTCTTTTTTATTGTGAAACATATAGAAATAATAAATACATACATGTACATATGAATATCATCATAATCTCTTGTGAATTAGTCAAAGCCAATCAATTATGGTTATATCGTTCGAATTCTAGTTTTTATGTTGGTTTTAGTTTATAGCTTAGTTAGTTAGAGTTTTTAGAATTAGAAGATTACGTAATATTTGTATATTATATAAATACATATATTGTATACGTTCCACTGTTCATGTTTTAGTTTCACATTTATATGTTGTAGCTAAAATATTTATTTATTATTATTTTTTTTTTGTTTTATTTTTGCTGTTACACAAAGTAACATTGTATGATATCAAAATTATGACTGATATACATTTTGCATCAGTTTAGATATTTTATTCCTGCATGTCCAATAAACAAAACCATCTAATTCAACCCTTAAATACTACATTCATACGTATGCATACAAATGTACAATATACATTACACAATGGAGTTAGAAAATTTAGTGTATTGTAGTAATATTCAAAATTACACAAATTCATATGATGAGTTCAACAATTATAATCAATGTTGCATGTGTTTTTTTTTTTTTTTTATTCATTTGATTCCCTAAAGAGATCAAACATAGAAAATTAGGAAAAATAAAAATATATTGTGATATGATTTTGATATTGCAATAATGTTGATGATAATATACACAGACAAGTTAATTTAAAGCAGTACACCAAATTAAAAAAAAAAATCGGCATAAACATATACATGTATGTACACATTTGTGTATTCAAAAAACAAAAACGAAAAGAAAAAGAAAAAAGTTATTATGAAATTAAAAAATATTCTGCAGTGAAAATCTCTAGACATTTTTCACTAAAAGTGTAAAATAAATCCAAAATAAAGAAGCAGAAATCGTATAAAAGGTCATCATCATCTTTAAAGTGTACAATTATGAATACCCATTCATTCATTTATGATTTACTTTCATGTAATAAAGTTATTCATTAACATTAGACATCTGCATATACATTCATTTGTGTACGTCATGTACATATGTACATACTTCCTTTCTCTTTTTTGTGTCCTTTTGATTTTATTTTACACACAAATACACATGAATATGTTTGAATTATACAACAACCCTTTTTTGTAACTGCTACTGCTACCGATTTATCTTATACGATAATAATAATAATGACGGTGATGATGATGATTTGACTGACTGACTGACTGGTCCTAGTATGTACAATTATACATTTTATTATGAATTTCATTTATGAAAAAACTTTACCATATGAATTTTATGATATTCTGACTGTTAGATAATTTGTTAGTTAGTTAGTTAGTTAGTTGGTCGGTTTATCATCTATCCATATCATCATCATCCACATTGTCATCAACTTTTTTCTTGTACTCCTTTTGTTTTGCTCGCTTTTTGTTCTTTGTTTTTTTTTTTGTTTTTCATTTATGTATTAATAACAATTCCCTGGTTAAATCAACTTTAAAAAGCTCCAACAATGTGGTACATTATATTTTGTTTAGTAGATTTAGAGAAACAATAATGAAAAAGAATAAAATAAAAGGATAAAATTTTTTTTTAACACTTCTTACTTACACCAGTACGTACCACATAAAAGAGTTTTAATGCCATGTATACAATTAAGGGGATCATAATATAAAATATTTATTTTAGTACCACAAAACAAAAACAACTAAAAAAGGATAATTCTTGTATAAACGCCCGCCCTCTCCCCCCATAAAATAAAACTTTTTCTATGCTACATAATATTGTATATTTTTGTTTGTTTTATTCTCATTTTTCATTTTTGCTTATGGAAATATATCGTTTTTAATTTTGATTTTTATTTTTGTTTGTAGATTTTGATGTTAACGAGAATGTGAAAAAGTGTTAAAAAAAGGATGACGACGATGATGATGTGAATGATGACAACAAAACGTATAAAAAAGGGTTCAAAAAGTCTCTTAATTGTCGATGAATATTATACTAATTGGTTCAATAAATTTAGTACATTATTTTTGTTCTTTGTTGCGGGTAATCATTTTTAACAATTAGAATTCTATTTTCACAGTATATCGATGTAATACAACGTGCATATATACACATTTATGTACGTATGTATGAATTGTAATTGATAGCATTTGTATTAATGATGATGTTATTACATATATGCATACATATTATGTTTAATAAATGAGCACAATTTGTAAGAATATTCTTATGTATGGTAATTCTTTTTAAAAGATTTTTTCAAAAGTACAAAAAATTTGTGTGCTTCTTGTGTTTTTATTGTTATTTAGAAAAGGGTGTATGATATAAAGATAATTACACATATACGCACACAAAGAATGGGGGAAAAACAATTAATAAATAATAATGAAGCGAAGAAAATAATAAATCAGATTAATTGAAATAATTAAGAAAACGAAAAACAAAAAAAAAGTGTATAAGGGGACACAATATATTTGTTTTATAAAAACTTATTTAAAGAATGAATAAAAAAGAAGATAAGAAAAAAAAAACAAATAAAAAGAAGGGATTTTTTTCATGATTTATGATTTTTTGAATGTGAAACAAATCAAAATATATGATTGTGACTGTGATTGAAATTTTAAAATTGGTTTGAAAATAAAATTCAATCAAAAGGAATTCAATCATTTCGAAAAAAAGAATTTATGAATTTTTAATGACCTGTATATTCATTTATAAATGTATCATACATGCATACATAAATATGTACATTCATTATTCTTAAAAAATAAAATGAACAATCAAATTCAGGAGACATACATAAATATTTTATCAAATATTATCATTGTTATTAATAATTTTTTTTTTTTTTTTTAAGAATATAAATGATCGAACATACATAAAACAAAAAACGATCGAAAAAGAATAAAATTCATTTTTTGGCTTTTGGTAAATCCAAAAACAAAAACCCAAAATTTTTTTTTTCTTCGATTCAAAGAATTGAACCCGGATTTTACTTTCTTTCTTTAAATCACACATCAAGTTTTCATATTAATTTGATACTTACATATATGTATGTATTATAACTAATCATAAATGTATGTAGTCATATGTCACCACAGATATATTATAAAGATTTTTAAATATCTACATTGATAAAAGTAATTAACAGTACTTTGAATTGATGATGAGATATAAAAATTTACATACGTACAATATATGTACATATACATACATACATACATATATGCATGGGCATAAAATAATTGTGTACATGCAACATAGGAAAATAAAACAAAAAGAACCCACATTATATTGGATTAATAATTTATATAAGTAAAAAATTAAAAAAAACAAAAAGATAAAAAATATAAATAAATTTTGTATAATAATTTATATGCAAAATATAAAACTGACCTAAAAAATAAAAACAAATAAATTTGAGAGAGAGAGAGAGAGAGAGAAAAGTAATAAAACTAACAAAAATACAAAAAATGCAAAATATCCAAAAAAATATACACATGTAGTTATATAGTATATATGGTATATTTATTAGGTATATTCTTTTCTTAATTTTTATTTTTCGTTTTTGTGATTGCTTTTTCTTCTTCTTTAAATCACGATATAAGAATTTTAATTTTCGAAAAAAAAGAATAAATAAAGATACGAACATGTGAACACATGTATGTATAATAACTATATATTTTTGTGATGTATAAATTAAACATATGTATGTATGTATATTTATTATCATTTCATAAAAGCACAAATAAAACAGAAAAAAAAAAAGAAAATAAAAATAAATAAATATTTAATTTATTTATTTTATTTCTTTAAAATCATTAAAATTCGTTTTTTATCTTTACAAAAGGTAATTACAATAAATTTGTATGTAGGTACATATGTAGATAATGTTGTACGTACAAATGAATGTAGGTATAAAATGGATTTTAATATACATACATATAGTATATATACACACCATCAAAAAATAATTTTTATTTTTTACACAAGGCATGAAAGTGAGATAACCAAAAAAAAAAGGAAAAAAAATAATAATAAATAAATTAAAAAAATAAAAACACAAATCCAACAGAATAAATAAAGTTCAAATAAAAATAAGATGTATTTAATAAACCATCAAACGTACTATAGAGGACATGTTAACTTATAAATTTATTTAATTCTGTTTTGTTTTTTTTTATTTTTTTTAGTTTTGGAAATTCCGACATTTAAAATAAAATACATATCAAAATAATTTCGCATTTTCATACACAAATACAAGATTATGTATGCGCATAGATTTAACTATGAAAAATTCAATGTATAGATGTTGTGTAGGTATATGTTCTTGTTTCAAAGTTTAAAATGTGTTATTTAAACACATATTACTTACGTACAATGTACCTTTTCAATTAGAAACATAATTTTTAGACTTTTAAATAAAACTACTGGCATAAGTATATCAAATCAAGTCACATAGAAAAAATTGATACATATTTGGTACCTATATTTTGAACAAATTATTTTTTTTTTTTTGGCGTATTCATTTTGTTACTTAATTTTTATTTGAAAGCTTCTAGGGACGTATTCGTCAACTTAAATTTACAACTTGTCAAAAATTATTACTTAAATACGAGGTTTGATTTGTAATAGGTCATTATTAGCTGTCTAATTTAAAAGATTAAAATTTAGCTCAATTAATCACTAAGCTAAGACTAATAAAAAGTCTTACTGGTGAATACGGTATTTAATTTGGTTTGGTAATTTTATTTCTTAACAAAAAAAAAAAAAATTCAAGAAATTAATATTTAAGTCACATATATTTTGCTTTTTTTTTGATAACTTGTATTTTAAAAGTAATTTTTTTGTTTTGTTATTTCTTATTTTATTTTAATTTTCTTTTTTCCTATTCAAGAGGTAATAAATATTTCATTTGTTTTCGTATAAAAAAATACATATTTATTTATTTATTTTTTTTTTTTGTCTTCGTTAATAAATGTAACAATAATATGTAAATGAATACATCTGAAAAAAAAAAAAAATTAATTTTTAAATACATTTAAATTGAAATTAAAAACAAAAAGCTTAAAAACTGAATGATCTGTCTTTTAAATATGTAAATAAAATAATGAAGGAAAACAAAAATACAAAAAAAAAAAAAAAACTTATTTTAAATGGATTGTAAATTTTGAAATTTTGTTTCATTGTAATTTATTTGATGAGTTTTTAGTTTTTTCTTTTGATTTTTTAATTTTAATTACGTGACTACGTTCGTGTTTTGTATTTTAATTATATGTACTTTTAAAATTATACTATATGTATGTATGTATTATACGTTAACTGAAAGCAAAAATTTGAATAAAAAAAGACGTTTCTTAATTTTAAGAAAAAAAAAAAAAAAAAAAACAAAAGAAAAAATGTTGTTCAGTGTTATAATGTATGATTTAATGAATGATGATCATGATAGTAATAAAACGGGTAATGATAATACATTCATATAAAATTTGAAACTGTACATATACCTAGTGATATATTTAAAGTGAAATTAATATACGAATACGACTGTGTATGAAATCACTTTTATTATATGTATGTACTGTAAATAAGATAAATGTACGTATACATATTACAAAAAAATAAATATGTATTGTAATTTAAATAGCAAGTGACATTTTTCACGTTTTAAAATATATGTTGTTACTTTTTAAATTATTTTTCTATACACACATTGTAAAAATTAAAATTATGTGAATTTTTTTAATGTTCATTTCGTTGTTTAATTCTAAATAAAATTCATTTAAGGCATACATTCTATTCCTAAAATCTTATTTTAATTTTTTTTTTCCTTTTTTTAATTGCTTAACATTGTTTATCTTTGATATACAAATACATACATATGTATATGTATGTGTGTTGTACGCATTATTGGAACTGAACATAAAAAAAAAAACTAAAAATAAAACGTTCTTTGCATAGTAACAAAATTTCATGATGTTGTGATTAAAATTACAAATTAGAAAATAATAAAATGTCACATACATACATATGTACGTATGCTGATATATACATCAATGTATACATTTTAAATTTTCTGTTAGAATTTACTACTTTTTTTTTTTTTAAATATACATACAATGTATATAATTGTTTGATGTGCTAATCATTTAAATTTAATTTCATTTGAATAAAAAAACATTTTAAATTGTGAAATTTTCAATTCAAAAATTATAAGGTCAAATTCTTCTTCCATTATCATTGTGTAAATTTAAAATATTCCTGAAATATTTATCTTTTTGAATCTGTGTAACTGAAATTCTAAATTAGAAAAAAAAAAATTTATTTCATAAAAATGAAGAGGAAATTGATTTTTTTTTCTAGGTTATATATTTTTAATGAATTTTTAATTGCACTTGAAAAATTATGAAAGTAATTTCTCATCGACTGCATGTACATATGTTACATTCATTCATTCTAATTACCAAAAATTCTAATCAATTTTCAGAAAATTTTTCATACCAAATTAAATTCATAATGTATACCGTGCATAAATAGAAGATAAAAAAAATCGTTCGTGTTCAACTTACATATGTAAAGGTATGTGGTCATTCATTTATAATAATTTTGTGCTGCTCATGTACACAGTATATCCAGACATTAAATATCATTTGATCTAATACTTACGTATGTATATATAAGTACATTAATATTTTTGGTAGAAAGATTTTCTTGAATGGAAATTTTCTAAAATAAAAAGAATTCATCATTATTATTATACATATAAAAAAAAAATTGTGCGTGAATGCTATATAGTATATGTGTTTAAATATAATTGCATGCGCATATACGCATATACAAAACTCAAATTAAAAATTAATTTAAAAATAATTAATAATAAAAAATGTTTTTTTTTTCTTTCTAAATGCATATCTTAAAAAAGAAAGTTAACAAAAGAAAAAAAAAACACAAAACACTTTTTTCTGGTTCCTATTTTTTTTTTTTTCTTATTGTTGTTAAAAAGAATTGGTGATGATATAATGATGATGACTGTAATGTGAAAATTTGTTATTGGTTTGAACCACTGAAAAATATATTATGACGTGATATCCGGTAATCCGGCGAAATTTGGTTTTTTTTTTTTGTTAAAATAATGAAAACTAAAATTAAAAAATTATTATTTGTGGTTTTGTGCATGTGTTCCTACATACATATGTATTTGTGCGTTTTCCTTGAAGAAGAAAAATATATTTATATATCATAGTGATTTAAAATAAAAATAAAAAAGCGACAAAATGAAAAAGTATAAAAATAAACTCAAATAAGTAATCAAAAGATGGGGTATAAGGATTGGAATTAATAAACGTTAATAATTGTATAGCATCAGTAACAGCGACAGAATTAGTAGTAGTAGAGTAGTATATAATAATAGCACTAGCTTAAAATATAAAAATTGTTGCCCATGATTTGGTTTTTTTTTTGTTTTTTATTTTTTAAATGGGTACAGTAATTAGTGATACACAGCACACTGGCGATCTAACATATCGACAAAGAATTGACTCAGTTCGTCTGATGAGATAATTACTAAGAGAATGAACAGAAACGGAAGTATAAACAAAAAACAAAATAATAAATAAAATTACATCCATTTTATTTATTCTTCTCTTTTCAATCCGAAAATCTTCTTCATTATTTTTGTACTGTAAATAATTTTTTTCAATGAAATATTTTTCATGTGAGTACTCTGAAGTATTTAATTTTCATTTTCTTGCATTTTCTTTTATTTTTTAAATTTATTGATTTTTTTTTTTTGTTTGTTAATTTTTCTACATACGAAATGCTGTGTTATTAGTATGTTTTTACTATTTTCGTGTATTATTTACGAAATGCATTTCTTTGTGGTTTCATTTTTATTTTAAAAATAGTATATCCATTTTGTTTGAGAATAACTAATTATTGCTTCGTTTTTCTCCAAGTATAAAAACTGTAACCATAGTATGCTGCAATTTTAATAGTATAATTATAATCCCTTTTATTATACACATACATTAGATACACGTGTATGCATCTTATACATTCTTACAAGATCTTAGATACACAAAAAAAAAACAATAATAATAAGAAAATTAAAAGATGATGGCATTTTGTATTGTATGCGGTTTTTGAATAAACTAAATTACTATGCTACAGTATATATAAATGTACAATTTTATGAATAAAATTAGAAATGAGATATCGGCCAGACAAAAACAGGAAAAAAAAGATATATATATATATGTATATATAAAGATATATAAAAACAAAATATAAAAGCATTTAACCATAGTATAATTAGAAGTTAAATAAAAACAACAAAAAATACACACAAAAAAATTATATTCGAAAACACGTGTAATATACAAAAAGAAGAAGCAACAAAATCATCATGCTATCATACTACACATTTAATTGTGGTGCTGTTTTTTTTCTTGTTAGTTCTTTTCAAAAAACTGAAAATTCCAATTTCGCATCTTTTATAGTAAAACAAGAAGAAATAAAATAAAATTAATTGTTTTACTCTGTACGCAGTGTATAGCGTGTGAGAATTTTTCCAAAAATTTCTGCTTTATTTTTATTTTATTTTTTTGATTCTCCTTTTATATATGTTATAATTATTTTCATATATTTGCAATTTTCATTTCTGTACGTATGTATATCCAAATGGTATGTAATTATTTATTTCATTAAATCCGACGTACGTTTATAGACAAAAAATAAATAAATAAATGAATAATTGCAAAATAAAAAAAATTAAAAAACAAATTGTTAATGACACAAATTAACTATTTAAAAACAAAAGATTTAAGCGCGAAACTTGATAGTATATTAGAAAACTCATATTCTAAATGAGTTGCATTGAATCTTTTTTAATCTTTATAAATTGTCTTAACCAAAATCGATTGTATTCTGAATAAATATTGAATGTATGTACTTGTACTTAAAATTATAATCATACAAAATTTATATTTTCTACTGATAATGCCACGATTCTAGTTGGAATGAAACAAATATGTACTTATATATGTATAGGTACATACAGAAACTCTGATATTAAAATAAAAATCGAATAAAATAGAAAGAACAAAAAGAAAAAAAAGAAGGAAAATAATTCAATAATGATAACAATATTTCAAATAATAGTAAAATTTACAGTATATTATAAAAATTGAATTTTATACATTTTGTGGTTTAAAGATAATCATACAAATCCAATTATATTGTAACTTGTAAGCATTAGCAAGTTCTATGCAAAACAGCTAAATTTTTGTTTTTTGTTTTTTTTTCTCTCTTTCTCTCTATCTTTCTCTCTCTCTGTATTTGTTGAGTAAGAAAAAATATTCATAAAAATTTGAAAGAATTGAAATTCGTGCGACCACATTCTCTTGATAAAAATAATAATGAGAAATCATATCAATATGCGTATAATAATAATAAAAATCATTATTGCTATACATAATAATGGTAAAATGGTGTATATGTAAGAAGTTTTTTTTACCATTTTTATTGATTGAAATGCATGATGAAAAATTAAACTTTAAAAAAAAAGGAAATACAGAATAATGTACATAGCCTAGTAATATAATAATGAATAATAATGATGATGACGATGATAATACAGATGCTATATTACGTAGTGGTGTAATGATGATGAAGATGATGTTGATGTTGATATGATGATAATAATGATAATAATAATCAATGAATGCGATAATAATAATCAATATGATATCATGCATACATACATATGTATTTACATACATACATACTAACTATATTACCACATTACTATAAAAGACTAATCAATTTTAATGTAAAAATATGAATCATATATTTTTATTCAAAGAATTTACAACATTTTCTTATGTATTTTTATTTTTCTGTAAATATATTTTCAATAATTTAAAAGTAAAAAAAAAAAAAAAAAAAAAAACAAAAAGACTATAAGAAAAATCGTTTGTTATTCTCAATATTCAAACTACATAAATGTTAGTTTGATATTAGATTTACATTTCTGTTACTTTGTTTGGTCAATAGAGTGCAATGATGTTTTAACAGAAACATTTCAATTTAATTCAATTCAAATTTCTAATTTAACATTAAAATAAAAAAAAAAATATCGTATTTAATTTATTTCTTATAATTTAATTCAATTCAATTTATTGTGCAATTTTATGTAACTACACTACGAGTATAATTGAAAAACAAAAAAGAAATAATAATGATATTCAATTAAACTGAAAAAAATTGAAAAAATTTTTAAATAATTTTATAATTAGTTTTTGAGAAATTAAAGATTTGATTTTATTTTTCTTTCGTTTTTATTTTTATATCATTCCATATGTATGTAAAATAAATAATACAATCAAAATTGTCATAATTTGACAAAAATTACTAAATGTACATGAAAAAGAAAAAAACATTTATTATTTCAATGATGATGATGACGATAATTATGATGATGGAAATCATGAGGCGAAAGAAATTAAGGAGAAAGAAAAAATAAATGAATGAAAACAAACAGAAGAAATTCTTACACGAAGAAATTTTCATTAGATACATGTTAATAATACTTTTATAAATCTAAAAGTTTTCACTTTTTTTTTCTCCTTCTTCAAATTATTATTTGTATTATATGGGTATTCTAGCGAGTTCGAAAAACAAATATTTATGTTTTTTATTTTACTATTATGCGGTACACATTCATACATGTACTGCATAATCGTATGTACACTTATAATTGTTAGCAAGTGAAGATAATAACACAAACAGATACATATTAGGTACATTACAACAATGAATAATAAACATTTATACATTGAAGACAATTAAATGATTTAATCGCCCCTCACATCCTTTTATAATCATAGATAATAAATATTTAAAAAAATAAAATAAAATAAATGAGTACATACACACTGAAAATCTTTTAAGTACTCATGGAAATTTTCAAAAACATAAATTTGACAAGCAAAAAAAAACAAAAAATCATCACACCTAAACTTATATAAATTGTGAATTGAGTAACCAAAAGAAAAAAATTACCAGATACCTACATAAGGTAAAAATAAAAAATAAAAAACTCAAGTTTTGTATGTCTAATTTAGATTAGACGAAAATTATAAATGATTAAACCGTAAATATTGTTTATAAAAAAATAATAATAATTTACACTTATATCATAGTAATGTGAATTTTCTTTTGTTGTTTATTGTCACAAAATAGAAAATATTAAAAGCTGAAAAAAATGTTAATACAACTACAAAAGGGATTTTTTTTTTTTTCATTTTTCTACTTGAGTTCATTTCATTTACTTCGCGGTTTATTTATATAAGCACATACTTATAATTTCTTTTACAAGAAAAAGCAACAAAAATTAGTAAACTGTATAGGCCTATACATAGTACAGGTGTGTATTATTTATATATTATTTAACTAACAAACAATACTAACTACTACCAAAATGAAAATTATAATTAGAAAACCTTTTTTTTTTTTTACATATAATTATGCATAAATTATGATGAAAGAAAAACAAGAGATTTTATTTGTTTTTTGTTATAACATGTAGGTACTACATTATGTGTATACATTTTATTTACTTTATTACTGTATACAATATTATTTATCATCCCATAATTATATTTATTTACTTATTGTCACGGCATAAATTTCATGAAAGAAAAAATACTGTATTACAATTTTTTTTTAGTTTCGGGCAAGTTAAAGTGCAATACATGATCGTCTAAAAAAATGTTGTTAAGAATGTTGATAAATATTGTTGCTAAACTTTTTGTGAATTATAAATTTGTATGAACTTTTTTTAATAGTATGTACCTATATAATGTACCTGTAAAATAGCCGTTTTTAAAAAATGTTTGTAAACTTTACTATCAAATATTACGAGTACATTTTTTTTTTTTAGTATTTTTATATTTATATATTTTTTTTTATATCACGCAAGTTCTTTTTTTCTTAATTCAATTGAAATTTTGTGTGTTTGTGATGCATAAACTATACAATTGTTAATGTAAGCATTTTGGTAACATCTTATTTTATTTTTGTTTTTTGCTGACTAGGTAATTTGAATTTTTCCATAATAAACACAATAGTTTCGATTTTTTCTAACATTGAAATTCAAAAAAAAAAAATCTTTTTTTTTTCTTTTTAGATTGTTCTTTCATTCTATCGTCTGCAGTATAAATTGTAATTGTTTACAGACTTTTTTTTTCTTGTTTTCTTGTTACTTTTATAATAATTATACCATCAAAACAATTTAATGAGAAGGTGCGTATACAACTAATATAGTATGTATCTAAATATATACGTACTTGTTTTTTGTATAGTGATGTATTAAGAAGTACATTGTTACATAAATTAATTCCCCTTTGTTGAATATTTGTTCTGTATAATATGAATACATAGTATATAGTAGCAGAAAAATATACATTTTATACAATATATATTTTTAACTTGTCGTTACACGTACATCGAATTTCAACAACAAAAAATTTAAAAAATAAAATAAAAACAACTTGCAAATGAAGCAGTTTTTAGTGTAAAATGTAGAATATTAAATAAAAGGTAGAATTATGCACTTTACATGTCTCTGATGTATATATAGATTGTAGTTTACTGCAATTAAGATCATCGGTAAAACAAGACTTTTTTTTTGTCTCTATTTATTTATTTTTTTTAAATGTTCTTGTCAGAGACTATTACTTGTAATTATTTCCAGTGACTAAATGTTTAGGGAACTGAAAAAGCGTTAATAGTTAACTTCCGGATCAACTGTTACATTATAATATGTACATATGTTTGTTACCTATCTGATGTTGACGATGATAATGATGATGGCAGTATAGTGGCAGTGAAAAAAAAAAAATTGTATAGAACGAAATAATCGTAGAATGTGTATTTACTTCGCTACTATATTATTTCCATTTACGAAATTACTTATAGATATAAGTAAAAAGATATAAAAAGGAAAAATAATGATAAAGCAGTTAGGAAAAAATCACAAAAATATATACAAACAATTAGTTTAGATTTTAGTAGAAGATTTTTTCTAAAAATTAATTTCTAATTGTTCTTCGTAATCACAAAATTGTTGTTCTTGTAATCACAAAAAAAAATTGTTAAAATGATTAAAAATTCAATAAATACACAGTACTTGTATGTACCAACAAAGATATATAAGATAAAATATATGAATATGAGCTTGAATGAATTAAAAACAGAATTAACGATTAAAAATAGAAAATAAAAGAATTTTCGCTTTTCATTTTTTTTTTCAAACCAAAAGGTCATATTACTTAGTAATTTATTTGTTCATATACATAAAAATTGTTTAAACATTTGAAATAAAAAAAAGAGCCATTTAATTGGATTTAAATTCCAATTAACACAAAATCATAAGATCTATACACAGTGATAATAATATAAGAGTTAAACAACAAACTATCGTCATCATCATCATTATTATTAATATGGCATTGTTATGTTGCCTTTGGATTGCAGTATCTGTATCTATATATATATAAATACACAATCATACATACGACATCATCGTTGTCATTGTCATCATTAACATTTCATCGGTTATTACATGGTGGCATACAATCTCATATTCATCCATTCATTCATCCACATCCATCCATCCATCTAAGTCATTCGTGTCTATAGCATGTATGTACAATGTAGTCATACGTATCTATCTACCTTTTTTAGCTGATAAAAAATTTATCTATAACTCACTGGTGTATGTATACCTTTAAAACAGAAGAGACAAAAATGAAAGAACTTCTTATTCTATATCTACCTGAACAGTATTTTTCTTCTTTTTTTTTTTTAACTGATAGTATTTATATTTTATTTATTTATCATTTAAAATAGTTTCAAATATTATGACTATATGCTAAAAAGATACATACATAAAAAAAAAAAAAAACAATTTAATACCTATAACAGAAATTAAAAAATAAAAACAAAAATGTTAGCCCAACAGAAGACAATGCAATAAATAAAATAAAAATACCACAATACGTATATCTGTTATGCATATGTATCTCATTTTAATGTGGTAACATCTTGGGTAAAGATATAAATTAAATAAATAAATATTAACAAAAAGACAATAATAATTGTACAGTCTAATATGTGAAGGACTTGAAAATATATAAAAGAGCAGTAAATATACATACATTTAAAAACAATAACAACAAAAAAATTTACAATTTCAAGATAAGAAACGATGAAAATATGTGCATACCTGATGTATCTTATTAGTAAGTAACGTTTGGTTTATTTTATTTAAACTTTTTTTTTTCTTTTAATTTCAAATCAATAAATAAATAAAAGCGTCAATAATGATCTTAAAAATTAGTGATACTAATTATAATTTGTTTAATACAACTACATAAATACATACATACATATCTAGTATGTGTTTAACTGGCCGTTAATTTTTTTTAGTATTTTATGTATCGAACTTATTAATGTATGTACATACATATGTATATACTTGTATACAACTTGGCTAGTTTATGTTTACGTATTCAATTTTTTAAACATGTCAAGGTGCGTTTATCTATTAAAAACAAAATGAAAAAAAAAAAATGTTTTTTAATGCGGGATTATCGTTTTATTTTTGCTTTCATATGTTTTTTTTTCCATTTATTTCATTTATTTTTCAAGTAGATCTTTACACAATTAATTAGCATTTTATTTATTTCAGTAAAATTCATTTATTGTACATATCTTATTCATATATGATAACTTTTTACGTACATATACATACATATATACATATACAAATATATTTTATAACTTTTAGGAGACCTTTTTTTCATTTTCCTCTTCTTTTAAATAGTTAACTCATGTATGTATGTGTAAAAAAATACAATGTACATGTGTGATTGATTTTTTATTATTTTTTATGTGCGTGCTCCGATGAAAAAAGTGATTTTTTTTTTTATTAATATAACTATGACATGCCTATATGTACAAGGTATATTAAAAAATGTTGTATCTATCTATCAGTAATTAATGAGGAGAAAATGAGTTTCGATAAAAGCAAATAGGCATACAAGTACACAATATTTCAGGCATATTCATTAGTGTCTTTTCTTAAATCTTTTGATTTTTTCTAAGAATTTTTTAACAGTTTTTTTTTTTTTCTTAAATGTCTTTTCGTAAGTCGTTGATGAAATGACGACCTATTTAAAAGGAGTGGTCGATTACCTTGCCACCGGTTAAAAAATCGATTTAAGATATTCTTGCTTTTTCATATTACTATGTACTATATGTCTTTGGAGTTAATAACTTATTAATTTGAGTGTCAATATATGAATATTTATGTGTTATACCAAAAATAATGAATTTAAAAAAAAAAAAAAATGCGAGCATATATACACGTACATACATAAGTATATAAATAATTAATTATTTATTTATTACAAATGTGTACCTATAAATCGACAATTATAAAAGTACTTAGAAACAAATTTTAATTGAAAAATAAAAAAAATATACTATATACATACATACATCAATTTACATACATATGTACCTATAAGAAAAATATAACTTTGAAATGCAAATGAATATTGTAGATCTCATGATGATTGAAAGAAAAAACAATTATTTGTTTTCGATATTTCGAAATTTTTGAATACATTTAGCACAATTCATTAGTACATGATTAAACAATTAATCATTAAGATTATACATATATACACATACAAATACGCACATGCACATACATATGTACATATGTGTATGCACATTAAAGCAAAAACTATAAAAATATTTAAATAAAATTTATGTATTTATAACTGAATTAACTACATGTAGGTAATTTCATTACTCATATTATTTATAAATAAATGAGTATACTTGTAGATATATGGAAATTTTAAATAGGCGGATAGATACAATGATACACATAAATAAAATTAAATAAATAGATATAATAAATATGAATAAATTATAAATTTTTTATGCATGCATACATATATAATATCTGTTCATATGTATACAATTTGAAAATAAAAAATAAAATGGAAAAATGATTATGTACATAAATGTACGTTATTGTAGGCACTAATAAATAAATTAAAAATCACTATATTTCAATTATTTTTACACTGCTTTTTTTTCTCTTTTCTAAAGTTGATTTTATTAATTTGAGCTTGTAAATAGTCCATTTTTTAAAGATATGAACTTCAGTTTTATTTTTTTTTTATTTTAACCGTATTTTACTTTGAATTATTGTTTATACTCAGGTATATAAGTATGTAAATTTTTTCGTTGTTGTTGAATTTATTTATAGTTTAGTTTTAAACATATGTACGTATAAATTATAAGTATTTCCATAAGCATGAATTAATGATATGAAATAAATTGTGTTTAGAAATTCGAAGTTAGATCAGTTGATGAAATTAAAATAATTTGGATTTTCGTTTTTTTTGTTTTCTCCTAATTTGTACCCTATATTCATGCATATATAATTTTATAAAGATCATTTTAAGAAATAAAACAAAATCAAGTAATACTCAAAAATGAAAGTAAAAATTAAACAAAGATACTAGATACTAACAAAATTAAATTTAAAAACGAAAAAAAAAAAATAAGATGATCACGAAAACAGAAAATTTAATAATAACTCAACATTCACATGCCTTAAAAAAACGATATAATATTAGTGCCCTACTATATCTGTGAAAACATTTTTTTTTTATTTATTTATTTATTATTTTTTTTTTTTTCATTTGTATACATATGTATATGTGTATTTACATATACAAGTATCATGTTCGTAGTGTTTGGTATACATTGTAATTTAAATTCATCGCTATAAAAAATAATATATTAGTAGAAGAGATATACAAATAATATTAAAATATTTATAATTGCTTAAAATTAAATCACGCCAGAATATAATAAAGAAAATAAAAATTAAGAAGAAGAAGAAGAATAACCCTCAATTCCAACATGAAAATAAAAACCAAAAAAATAAAATCTCACGTTGAATTTTTTTTTTTTATATATGTTTGTTTCCATGTATGTACATATTTTAATCATTTAGCACATTAATTGATTGAAGAACAAAAAACAAAATGAAAATTTAAATGCAGTAAATACATACAACATATAAAATTAAAATTGAGTTTTAAAAAAGTATCTAAATTTTCAGTATTTTTGTTTTTGTTTACTTTAATTTCACGAAAAGAATATGTTGAAAAATGTTGAAATTACATTGCATATACATACATACAGTTATTAAAAAAATGTTCTGTGTATGTGTGATTGAATTAGCTACACATGATCCTAGTACTATTAAATCATCCAATATAATCTTTGTTTTGATTGTTTTTTGGTTTATAGATTTTTTTAACGTTTTGTTATTTTCATAAAACTATAACAATGCACCATAACACACACATACACAATGAATCAAAAAAAAAATCACAGAATTTATATAATTCCATATAACAACTACAACAGCAAAGAATATTCTCTCTAATAATTATTTTAATTGCATGTGATTATATGTTGATGATGAATCGCGCCTTGTTTAAATTTTGAATTGCATATATACATTATATGTATACACAAGCATTTAAAAGAGAAAAAAACAAATTGAAAGAAAAAATTGAACTAAAACACAAAAAAATCAACAGGATAATTACTCTGCATTTAATAGCAGAAAAAAAAACCATTTAAAAAAAAAAAACTTTATAATTGCAAAGAATGAATGGTCTTAGAATTACGAAATCTTTCTTTTATGTACACCAATACCAGATGATTTTTAAATAAAAAATACTTATTTTATAAATAAGTGTATGAATGATTTTGAAGATTATAGAAAAATGAATATATAAAAAAGAATTATGAAAATTACAAAAAAAAAAAAATAAATAAATAAATAAAAAAGAGAAATTGTAGCAATATCTGAAATTTGAAAAAGTGCATCAGAAACATAAGAGTTCTACAACAAATTTTTATACAACAATACAATAAGTATAAATTTCAAATAATTTTTTTACTGACTTACTCGTAGGGTGTTGAGTTATTCTGATGATGATGATGATGACTGAGAAGAAAAAAAATGATCTCTTCTTCTTTTTTATTATTTTATTTTATTTTATAATCGTTTTTCATAAAAAGAAAATTATAGGTAGATCATAATTAAAGGAAGTATAACAAAAAAGAAGAATAAAAGCAAAAAAAAAAAAAAAATCACACAAAATAATAAATAACAGATGAAGATGAAAACACAATCAAGGATTAATAAAATTCACCATTAAAACAATCACCTAACAGACAGACAAAAATTGTTTATAAAAATAATTACAATGTTGGTAGGTATTAATACGAAAGGGAAACATGTATAGTGTATACGAACGGATACACATTGTGTAAAAGAAAAATTCGATTTTTTTTGTTTTTTTGTTTCTAAATTTGATCTTAATAAAAACAAAATAAAAGCCTAAAAATGTACCGAAAGTAAAGAAATTATTATAAGTGCATGAAACAATAGGAATTAAAGTGATAATTTTTATTGTTTTTCTTTTGGTTTTATATTACTTTTGTTATCTTTATGATTTAACGCCAATCCGTAAATACATGATACTGCTGTACATATAACAGAGATAGGATACATAATTAATGTATGAATTAATTGAATATTAAATATATTTTAGTTACATATACTGTGCATACACTCTTTTGTCCTTTAATTTCATTCTATCCTTGTGCCTAATATAATTCTTTACAAAAACAGAATTTCTTCAGGGAAATAAATAAAAAAGTGTTTTACAAAATTTATAATTAAATTTTATTATTATTTTTTTAATATATTGAAATGTTTCGGATGTAATTAGCATTGAAATAATAATAAAAAAAAAAATTCATTTAATTTTTCTCAGCATATTTACGAATACACATACATTCTGATATTCTCTAATATTGTATTATTATTTTATTATCACTTTTCTGATATTATTTACAAGTATGTATACAATATCATAAATTATTTAAAAATGGTAAAATGCTTGATGATGAAG
Source organism: Anthrax anthrax (assembly GCA_963971155.1). Classification (NCBI taxonomy): domain Eukaryota; kingdom Metazoa; phylum Arthropoda; class Insecta; order Diptera; family Bombyliidae; genus Anthrax; species Anthrax anthrax. Next base: position 17,497,336 of record OZ020121.1, read on the forward strand.
TAAAAAACAAAAAAACAGTAAAATCAAAAACAAAATAAAATCCAAAAAAAGCAAAATGGAAAAAAAACTTACAACATATTATTACATACATATATTATGTGTGTACGTCTATAATATCTTCGAATATTTCGTATCTACATCATCGTGTATTTTTTTTTTTTTTTTTTTTTTTTTTTTTTTTTTTTGTTACATACAAACTTAAGTATGTAGAAATGTTTTATACATAATTCCAGTAGCCAAGCTAGCTGTCAAGTCTAATTAGATGCAATCATATTAGTCCCAGGTATAAGATGAAAAAAACTGATTTTTTATGTAGATATTTTGTACATATGTACGTACATACGTATCTTGTACGTAAAATATTTTGTTGTAGATTTATTCATTTTGGGAGGGGCCCACTAAAAACAAAAAAAAAATAAAATAAAACGAAAACACCAAATTTGTTTTTCTCTTATCGTTTCTTGTTGCTTGTTATTTCTTAATTTTTGTTTTTCCATTTTTTTATAATTCGTATTTTGTTCAAATGTGGTATGTATTTTATTTTTTTAAATTTACTTTGTTTATATGTTCGTATGCTTATCTGTTTCTCTTTATCTGTTTTATATTTTAATTTTAAATTTTATTTTCATCTCGATTTTATTTTAATTTACAATTTATTTACACATGAATTCAATTACAAAAGAGAAAAAATTATCTTTTCTTTTTTAATTCGATTTGAAAAGGTAATTGATTTTTTTTTTTTTTTTTGCTACCAAAAAAAAAATTTTTTTTTTGAAAGAGGAAAATTTTACAATTATGTATTTATGTACTATGCACATGATTGAGTGTCATACATAACTAAATGTTTCTCTTTTTGAAATGTTTTTCTAATATTATTGCAATTTGATTTTTGTTTAAAAGAAAATTTTCATCAGAAATTTTAATATTTTTTTGATAGATATTTAAAAATAAATATTTTAATTTTCATGATTCAAATTATTTAATTAATGATAATGAAACAAAAACAATTAAACATCAATAAAAAATCATTTTATTTTTAAATATCATCCCTTAAATGTTTACATTTGAAATATTTGTGAAAAAACATCGAATTTTGTATTATGTTTTATTAAAAAATGATTATAGTTAAATTTTACTATTTTTGTGAAAATATTCACTATACACACATATATAGAGTAAAATAAGAATAATATAACAGAAAAAACAGAAAAAAATTTCAAACAAAATATGTGTATATGTAGGTACAATAATGTATGTACATACAATAAAATAATGTATTAATATATACATAGTGATGATGATAGTGATAATAATTTTTTACATGATTTTATTACATACACGCGTGCTGCTGCTATCCATATCAAATATCTTTAATGCATGATACATGCACGTTCACAAATATATATGTGTACATGCATGAAATTTTATTGTAATTTTTATTTTATTTTGAATTTTCCTGTTAACATTTTACCTACTAAATATATTGTATTGCATATCCCATCCATTACAACTCATCTGTTTGTTAAATTACAGAACACCATATACAAATGCACATTTAGAGACACTCACACACACACACCATTTATATTATCTGGTCATGTATATTACAATTCATTTTATGTGTTAAAAACATCAGATTAAAAGAAAATAATAAGACAGAACCAGATTTTGATAAAATAAAATCAAATAAAAATAAAATGCATAAGAAAAAAAAAAAAAAGAAAACAAAAAATTCAACAAATCAAACAAAAAAATCTATACTATATATTTTAATATCAGAATACATTTTGTTAATTTATTTTTATATATAAAAAAGAAAAATTTTAATTTTTTTCTCATTAACATCGTGTGAGGTAAATAAATTGGAAAATTAGTCAAAAGAATTTTTTTTTTTTTCATTTATGTTCTGAGTTATACAATACAACATATTGTATGGTTATTGGCACTTAAATAATTTTCTGGATCTTAAAAAATTAAAATTGTGTGTGGTTGTTGTGTCATATACATATATAAAAAATTAAAATAAACGAAGACCAACAATCATGTATATGCATACACACCCAGAATGAAGAAAAAAAAAAAAAAGAAACAAATCCAAGTAATCTGATATACAACCAGAACAGAATTGATAATCAATAATGATAAATAAATTTCATTTAATTTAATTTTTATTTAAAAATGAAAAGAAAGCAAAAAAAAAGGGGGAAAAAGATGAATATAAAATATGTACAAATATTCTGTGCTGTTGTAGGTGATAAAGATATTTAAATTTTTACTCATTTTTTTAATCATTTCTGGGTTTTTTTTTTTTTTTGTTTTTAAGAAATAAAAATCAACTGAAAAAAAATGCTTGTTATTTTTCTTCTTGTTATCTAGATATGACATAAAATTCATGTCATAGTCAATTTTTTTATTTTTATTTTCATTAACACAAAGGTGGTATATTTGATGTGTACATATTATAAAGACAATAAAAATGGTGTGATTTTATGATGATACCTTAATTAATTTCATCTATGACTTGACATTTTATCGAATTTTTTCTTCCATTAAGTTGATAATTTATTGATATTTTTAACACTTTAAAATACTAGAATTTTTAAATTCAAAACAAAATAAAAGTTTTCTCAGGTAAATTTAATTAAAATTCTAGCAAATTGTAGCCTGAATTATTATTATTATTATTTTAATTTTCTCGTTAATCAGATTCAATGTACAAGGACTAAAGAGGACAATTCGGAGTAAAACATTGAATGAACGGGTCTATAATTTAAATGCTATTAGAAATATTTCCTTCTATTATATCAAAAATTATAAACTTTTATTACATATATATGTGTATATGTATGTATCTGTATATGCAAATATGAAAGATATAATAGAAATCAAAATACACCGGATCTATTATAACAGGCAATTAAAGTAGTTTTGTTTAAAAAAAAGTACATCATAGTAATATAATTTTTTTAATTGATCGAGTATTATTAGTTCCGCAATTAAATATGTGATAAATACAATACATGCATATCGCATTGTTATTTTTTATTTTGTTTTTTTTTTTTTTTGGTTTGAATTGATTAGAATAATTATTTAAATAAAAAGATTTTTTTATTCCATTTTTTAATTTTCGTTTTTATCTTTTTTTTTTTTTTTTGATATAGGGTTTTCGAACATTTTCAAAATTCCAAATTGACTAAATAAAAATTTTCTAGATGGGTAAATTTTCTATTATTTTTCAACTTTCATTTTATGACTACTGTAATGCTTTTTTTTCTTTTCTTTTTATTTTATTTTTTATTTTTATTTTTTTTAATTTAGGTAGTCACACATTTTCGTTTTATTTATCTGTATTTGTTAATGCTTTGTAAATAATTCTTTGTTGAATTTAGTACTACTGTATAGTTTTTTTTTTCCTTTTTTTGAAAATCATAATTGTATGGATATAAGTACCCATATTTACGTATAATTAAATAAATGTAAAAAAAAAAATTAAATGAAAATTTAAAAAAAGCAAATAAAATAAATAAATTCAAATAAACACAATAGAAAGAAAAATTTGGAAAAAAGAATGTATTCATTAATTTCATTACAATTATCTCGTTGTAATAATTATCGTTATTATTATTAGAGGTTCATTTTTTAATTTTGTGAATGTATAGAACTTATATACGCAAACACACTCGCATGTGTAAAAAAATAGAAAATTTCTTCGTAGGTTCGCTTTTATTTTATTTTTATTTTTTTATTTTAAATTTACTTCTGGTATTATATCTTTATTCTTTTGATAGAAAAAAAAAATTTATGTAATTTTTTATGAATGAAAAAATTTAAAGCATGCGAGTATGAACACGAGAATTTTGCTGAAATGACAAGATATACATACATACATACATATACGACAATTTTAGAACCATTATATACATACACATCAATGATTAAGAAAATTCTTAAAAAAAAAATTTTTTTAAATTGTTATTCTTTATTTTTCCTAATTGCATGTTTTTAATTAATAATATGCGATATTGTCACATAAACAGTGTAGTTCACTGTATATACTTATCTATAAAGACATTTTTTTATCAATGAATTTTTATTTTGTTTTTAATTGTTTTTCTTTAACTTATTCAAATTTTTTGTTATCATTCGAAATCACGTGAAATGCAAAATTCTTTACATAATTGCACGTATACGTATACTGATTACACCATCATCTAAAAGAAGATAGTAGGTTTTTTTTTATTTATTTATTTATCTATTCTTTTCTTGTACAATTATGCGTTACAAGCTGAAACTGCTGTGTGTTTTACAAGATTTTCAGAAAAGTATTTAAATCGTTGAGTTTGCATGTTTAGCTATCAAGTTTCAATTTGACGTTCATTAAGAACACATCAAAAACATCTGTAAATTTGTATAAATACGTACATTTAAAGTACAACAACAAGTTTCAATTAAAAATATAATTAAATTTATTGTTTTTTATTTTTGAATTTCATTAAAAAAAAAAAAAAATCTTACAACATGAACAAATTCGGTCTTACATTGATTGCATTGGCTGCAGTTTGCGCATTCCCAGTAAGTAATACCTTTATATGTACAAATAAGAAAAGATTTTTCTTTTATTTTTTCAAAATCATTTTCATTTATATTTTTGTATGTTTATTTTTTCAAATATAGGCATGTTATGCAGTACCATTATGGAATTCACCTTTATCATGGGATTCATCTTTATCATGGAATAATGCTCCATTGCTTTCATCTGGTCCAGTTTATGCAACTAATAGTTTAGCACCATTAGCATTAGGTTCATCATGGGGATGGCCAAATTCATGTTTAAGCCCAGCAACATCATATGCACTAAATACACAACTCGTACCATCAGTAGCATCAGTGGTAGCATCATCACCATTAGCTGAACCATGCTTAGATGCACCAAATGTTGTATATCCATCATTACATGCATCAAATGTTCAAGTTGTATCAGCACCAGCTAAAGTACTTGCTGCAACATCATTACCATGCTAATTTAATGATCATCTCATCATGATATTTTTGTATACAATTAAATTACACGTTTTGTTTTGGTTTTTTATTATTTTTGAATAAAATTTTATTTTAATTTTTTTCTTTAAGCATTAATTTCGCAGTTTTATTTTTTCCTTTTCTTTTTATTGTTGTAAAATTGAAATTTTCATTCGAAAATCTGTATGTCTTTGCCTGGAGTATTACAAAATGCACTTACATACATACGTAATTGACTAAATAAAAAATTTTATAAGAATTTCATTTTCAAAAAAAGTAATTTAATAAAAAAAGAATTTATTACATTCAAACATTTTGATTTTCAATAATTTGTTAGTTTTTTTTTATTATTTTCTTTTTATTGCCTGTTTTATTAATCCATACATACTTTAAATTGTAATTTATTTATTTCTTAATCTTCTTTTTGGTTTTACTTATTTTTAAATTTATTTAGTATTTATTTTTATCTATTGTTATTTTGTTTTTTTTTTTTTTTGTTAATAAAATGAAGTAAAGAAAAAATTAAGTGTATTACCTATAATATTTAAAATACGATCAACTAATTCAAAACATAACACATACATATATACATATGTACATATGTATGTATAAATAAACAGAATCAAGGAACCAACGAGAAAAATAAAATTAAATTTTTTAAATATTCTTTCAATGATTTTAAATGTACATCTGTACATATGTATATACAAAAATAATTTAAAAAAAGTTAAGATAACAAACACCGCATATACCCGTTTATATTTGTACATATGTATACATCTCATATGTTATGTACCAAGCACATGAATATTTTGAAAACTATAAAAATCAAAAATCATAAAAACAACAAAAAAGAAAAAAAAATAGGGAATTTTTTTTGTTCTTTATTTTTGTATGGATTTTATATTGTAGTACGTATTTTTAATGAGACAAAATAATAATAATAATAATAAAAACATACAAATCCCTTTTTAAATATAAAATAATAATAAATACTTTGACATGAAAAAATTACATCTTTTTTTTTAAGGAAATAAAATAAATTAAAAATAAAAAAAGGAAAACGAAAAATCAAAAATCATCAAAGATATACAAAAAAAAAAAGAAAAAATTAAAATGTAAAAAAAAGCAAAGATTAAAATAATAAAATGAAAGATAAAGAAAAAAAAATAATGAAGACGAGTTACATATTTGTATGTATATACATATATTCAAGTATATATATAAATATATTTACATACATCTACATATTTGTGTATATGTATGCATATATGTATGTATATTATAAAAAATACACATAATAAGTAACACCTTTGAATTACCCAGTTTACAGGTCACAAATGGTTATGAAAGCGATAAAATAAATTTTTCAAACTATGTAGATACGTAAATATACACATATTGAATATTTGTGTTCTGTCTGGAACTATACGTATGTACATATGTATTTATATGTACGTAAAAGATCTTCTTTTTAATTCTCCAATATTTATAAGAATTTAGTAGACCCCCAGGAACATATAAAAATGTCAAAATTTAACACGTTCTTTGGCACATTATGAGCTCTTTCTGGTTCATTTTTGTTATAAAATAAAAGACTTTTTCGATGGGTTGTTGGTTAATCATTGAAAATGAGCATACAGGCGTAAACACAGATGTGTTTGTGTACTGTTCTATAGTGATGTGTATATATATAGTGATCGTTGTTGTCTTTTTTAGTGTAATATCAATTCAGAGTTGGGATTTTTGATATGGATGATGCTGATGATGATATTGATGCGCTCGCGCTTCTCTTTTCAATGTATTATATACATATGTATATACACGTAAATATACATATGTATGTATAATTTGATGATTATGAAATTTTTGTTGTTATTATATGACTAACTATATAACGACGTACTCATACTAAATGTATGAATATGAGAAGTATTCATTATTATTATCACCATCACCATCATCATCATCATATACATATGTATAGCATCATCAGTATGAACATTTTATATTCTGTTTTGCTTTGGCTACAATTAAAAAAAAGAAGAGAAATGAAGGAAAAAAAGACAAAGAAGAGACATAAAAACCATAATAAAAAAAAAAAAAACTTAGATATTTAAACAAAAAGCAAACACCTTAAGAATTGATGACCATGTGTAAATACATTTAATGTAGCCATATATCTGAATTTGTGTGTAAATTATAAGTATTTTTTTGTGTTTTATTATACATACATACATACATATATAGTTTTTTGAATAATATATATAATAATAATTTTGTCCTTTAGATATTTTATGAGATTTTGTAATTATTAGATATTTATAGAAAATAACTTTTTTTTTCTGATTATTTTTTCTGGTTTTATTTTTTAAAAATATGTAAAAAGAAAAAATTTTTCATTCATTCACTATAACTTTTTTTTTCATTCATTCATTCTTTTACGATTTTTATTTTTAGATTTTTTTTTATACTCGCATAAAGCATAACATAATATCTGTATATGAATATACATAAATGTATGCATGAGCATGTTTTAGAAAATCAACAAGTAATATGTTTATGTATTTGTTATTATCATATATATGTATTTACTTTATTCTTTCAAAATCACTACAAACACATTATTTATTTATTATTATATTGTCATATATCGTAGGTATTATTACCGGAAAATAATATGTGTTAAAAGTATATTGAGTATATCTAATCGAATTCGAAACACAAAAAAAAAAAAATTAAATAAAAAACAAAACAAATAAAACCTAAAGTTATTGTATCTACATACATTCATTTTTGTGTAGATATTTGTTATTATATAAATATGCATCTTAATAAATAAAATTAAAATCATATAATTTAGATGAATTTTACTACATTTTTTTTATATTTTTGATTATTTTTCATACCTATGTACTATCTGGTACTATATGTATATATTCTAATATTAACTAATATCAATTATATCCTATAACAATGATCCATAAACTACCTATATACTACACGATAGAATAAAATTTTATTTTATTTTATTTTGATTTGAAATGGCAATTCATAAATATGTAATTAAAAAAGAAAAATACACAAATTAAATTTATAAAAACAAAGAAAAATAGGAAACAAAAAATGTTTGGAATTTTAATTCAATCATAAAAAATAATCATTGTCCTTTTGTACATTATAGCATATATTGATTTAAACTAAAAAAAAATTCCGTTATATTTGTACAGAAGTAAATCATACACAAAAAAAAAAAAAAAATCAAAAATATAATAATTAAAAATACCATTTTATTTTTTAGGTCAAAATATTAAATTCTTCTTGATATCTACTGTAATACTTTATTCACAAATTTGCCAAAAGGTATAAGACAAAAAAAAAAAAATCTTTAAAGTTATCATTTATAATTTTATGTTAATATGCATAAAAATTTCTTGGAAATTTGAATATTTAAAAAAAAAAAATTAAAAATTTAATTAAAAATATGCCAAAACTTAATTAAAAATCTATATTGTTGGGTGTATTTTATTTAAATAAATTCCACGAATTTTATCTTTACAGATTAATTATTAAACCTACCTATATGTTAATTTACGCTTTGTTTTTTGTCATTGATTTTAGTTTTTTTTTTTTTTTTTTTTTTTTTTTTTTTTTTTTTTTTCAAGAGAAAAATATGTTTTTTAATTACCCTAATAATTCATTAAAAAATAAAAATAATAAAATTATTTTGCAAAAAAATCCAACAAAAAAATAGTAGATATTCATCTATACCAAAAAGCCAAATTATTTTTTACTTTTTTTTTGTATTTTTTACAGTAAGTTGAACGAAAAAAGGTGAATAATGTGAGTACCAATAAAAAAAAATGTATCAGGGAAAAAGGTAAAAATAACAATAAAAGCACATTTGCAAAAATTTTGAGAAACAAATTGGAAATAACTAAATGACATTAAATGGGTAACGAAAAATGAATAAAAATTTTATAAATTCTGTTTTTGATCAAAAAAGGAAAATTTAAACAAAATTAATTTGTAACAAAAATTATGATAACAACTATCTACATAACATGATCATCTAATCATTTTTATTTTTTTAAATATTTTGGGGGAAAAAACAAGGAATTACACTGAAACAATAGAGAATTTATAATCTGATAAGAAAAATATTTAGGGTATAAGGTATAAAAAGTGAATGAGACAAGATTTTGTTGTTTTTATATATTTCATTTAGAAGTTCATTATAACAAATGGTTTAGTATGAATGTTTGGCAAAGTTTTGTCCCTCAACAAATTTTTTTTAAATTTTTAAAAAGTATGGTTATATTGAAATCATAAAGCTATCATGTCTTCACTACTATTATGAACACATGTACGTACTGCACTGTATTAATTTTTGTAGAAATATTTTTTTTTTCCCCAAAAGAAAAATTTGAATCTAATTAACTTTATTTAATATTAGTTATAGTGTAAGATTTTGGTCAATTTTTATTTTAATTACCAATTCACTATTTCTTTTTTTTAATGAAAAATTTTTTTAAGTTTTGAATACCGAAGATATTTATAAAAATCTATTTAGTTATCTACAGACTTTTTAATTTGGATATGTGAAAATAACTTTTTCTTAATCGTTTTAATTTCTTATGAACATGATTTTTCTTCTTCTAAAAAAAAATTAAAGAAAAAAAAAAACAATTGATTTTTTCGAAAGGAATTTTTTAATAATTATATTTACAAAAAAAAAAAAAAAAAAAAAGAATTTAAAAAGAATGAAAGAAAGACAAAATAAACAAAATGAAAAAAAAAAACTCAGTTAAAATAATAATAAGGTGACGATGATGACGACAGTATAATTATAATAAAGACACGATAACGAATACACGATTTTTTTTGTATATAATACATATCTGATATTAAAATGCTGTACGATGATCCTCATATCTATATAATATTATGTACCTATATACATATGTACACATAATTATGTATGCATATATAGATACAAACTTTTATTTATATTTTATATATACATCTCAAATATATGTACATATGTATGGAAATGTAGGTACATACATATATATTTTTCTTCTTTCAATACATACATATATATGTGTTAATGAATTTCTGATATTGGTTTTCATAATTATGTTACTCACCTTTCAAATTAAAATCCAATACAGCCCATATAGACCGGAATACATACATACATACATATGTATATAATTATTTGTGTACATGCATATTATGAATACTCAGCATTCTATAGAGTCTGCTAAAGGTGATATACAATCCATGCAGTTAATGTTTATTACTACAAAAAATTATCTTAAAAAAAAACAAACAAAAAACATTCTACGTTATCGTACATTTCTTATATGGCTTTTGAAATCAACTTTTCGTATTATACACTATATAGCATATAGCATTAATCGAAAATCAACCACCCAATTCCTTCTTCTCCATGTCTCTTTTCCGTCAATCATCATTTTTATTCTAATATAATTTTTTAACTTTTTCATATAAACGATCATTATACATATGTACATGGTTACAATGGTTTGTACGTATGTATATATGCATCGTCATCACATTTTTATTTTTTATTTTTTAACACAAGTAAAAATTCTTTAAAGGTGCTTGAAGTCTTTTCTTTATACAATTTTTCTTCTGTTTATAGTACATGTGTATAGATCCATGTCGATATAACGATTCATGTAAAAAATCTGTATACTTATAAAATATACTAAAAATTTCAGGTCTCAATTTGTTTCACAACATGAAATTAAAAAAAGAAACAAAAAAAAAAATTCTTTTTTAATTTTTCATTTTTTTTTTCTCAATCGTTTTTCTTTTGAAGGTGTTTGTCTTAATTGCTAGTAATTAATTGAGAGGTTATTTATGCGCATTTATAAAATTTTAAGAGAAGAAAAATTAAAAGAAAAAACGACAACAACATAAAAGTGATTTAAAAAAAAAAGAAAAATTCTGTCATTTCTTGTGTTGTCATTCTTATATTATGTACATATGTATATGTGTATAAAAGTGTTATTTTCTGATAATTTTGTGGTTTTTGGTTGTTTTAAACATCAACAGAAAAAAAAAATCAAAACAAAACCAAAAAACATTCAAATTTGTATTTTTTTATGATTTTAATGTGTGGTGATGTCAGATAAAATTAAAGTTATGTATAGTACGAATAAAGAATACAAGAAATAAAAACTGAAAATAAAAAATCTAAAAATTAAAAAACAAACAAAAAAAAAAAGAAACTGATAATAAGAAAATTTATTATTTTATTTTAATCGTAATGCAAATACATATACAGTTTATACGAAGAAATTGTAAAGCAAAAGAATTCCTTTTGTATCGTTTTTTTTTGTTTTTTTTTTTTTTTTTTTTTTTTTGGATTTGTATACAGATAGTGTAATCATTTTTTTAATGGTCCTATAATATACAAAAATATCTGATGTATAACATGTCTCATTAACATATTGCATTTTGTATATTCACGTATGAATTGTTTATTTTGAAAGTAGTATAAGTTCTTTGACATATTTTTAATTTTTTATATTTAATGGTATTTTATATTAACAAAAAATGTAGTACTTATAAACGAACTTATAATTCAAATTCAAGATGATTAGGAATAAACTTTAAAAGTAAATTTCAGAACGTCTTTCCTAATTTCGTTTTTTTTTTAATTTTTCAAATAGCAAAGTTAATCCAAGTTAATCCTTGTAATTTTTTCATTGCAATGCATTCAAAATTCAAAGTTCATTTTTAATAATTTTGAACTTAAACTACTTCCAAATAAACTCATCTTGTATATTAGTTTGCTCATAAGTTTTTTTTTTTGTCGTTTATATTTTATTAATATCAATAATTTGCTCTTTTCACTTTATTTTTAATTAATGATAATTTTCCATTGGTGTAAATATATGACTGTTATTATTATTAATATTATTATTATTATTATTATTATTGTTCTTTAGCTTTTTGAAATTTAAAAGTTTTTTATAACTTTGACTAACGTATGAGTATCATGTACCTATATTAAAAATTAATGATTAAAAAAAGACTAAAATATTTCTTTTAGACATTTTTTTCTTTCTCTCTTCTCTGTTTATGTTTATTTTTTTTATATTTTATTTAAATGATCATTCATTTAATTAATTTATTTAATTTTTATTTTCATGCATACAAATTATTTCTCACTTTTTTTTTATAATTTTGTTAAATGTAAATGTATTTATGTAGGTAAATAAGAAAATATCAACTAAATTAAAATATTGAAAAATATTGTGTAGGTGTAAAGCAAAAAATGCAAAAAATTATCTCTAATTTTATTTTGTTATCGTTATTGATTTTTTTTTTTTTTTTTTTTTACTAAAAAGATGATTATTTCTTTTTTTTTGTGTGTAGAAGTGGGAGTATTTGTAATATGCCTTTTTAGTAGATACTTTTCATTTTGAATTAAATTAATTTGTCAAATAAATTTCGTTGTTAATTAAATGTTTACAAAAAAGACGAAAAAAAACACTAAAACACGAAAATTTAGTCATTTTTATATAAAACTAACTAAGCTTGTATTCATCAATCTAGATAATCCTTAGATATATGTACATACATACATATTATATCATTTTGCAATATGATCGTGAAAATGTCTTTCAAGAATAACCTGTAAAGAATTAAACAAAATATCATTAACGTAACTTCAAATGTGCGTCATCGAAATTTAGAAAATTTCCCGCTTTTTTTTAAATATCAAAAAAATTTTTTCTTTTGTCAACAAAGTAGAATACATACATATTTTTATGTAATATATAAAATTACCATGAATTTTCTATTTTTATTCTTTTTTTTTGTGTCAACAAAAACAATAGGAAAAATATTTAGTTCATTCAATCAACAAAAAAAAATAAAATAAAATAAAAATAAAATTTTTGTTGTTGTAATTCCGAGAATTTCAATACGAAAATCATGAAACTGGCAGACTAGCAAATGACTATGTCTGTATAAGTATCACATCACATCACATCAGTGAAATAAAACAAAAAATAAATGTATATTTTTATATATTTACGTGTGTACTATATACACGAAAATTGTCTCAATTTTTACATTTTCCAAATAAATTTATTGCAAAGGTCAAGTTCAATTTTTTTTTCCCCCATTGAACAATACACAAACATTTATGTAACATATTCAGTGGGTATTTCATATCAAGAAAAGATGAAAATACAATAAAATAAAAAAATGAACACTGGTTTATATAAGAACAATTTTTTATAGACAATAATAAAAAAAAAAAACAACGATAACGTATTGAAGAATTTCAAACAGAATTTCCTTGATATACAAAAATATAATTTTTTTTTTTATACATACGTACATAATACGTTTGTTTTGATTTTGTTTCGTTTCGTATTTTTTATTATTATCAAATTTTTTTTTTTACTTTTTATTTTTTTTTATTTATGTATTTATTTTGGTTTTTCTTTTGTCATAAAAATACAAATGCAATAAAGCAAAAGAAAAAAAAATTTTTTTTTTTACGAAATTAAAGAAAATTTTCTATTTTCTGTAGGTAAGTAACATTTCACGTGATTTTATCGTACGCATATATAAAAAACAAAAAAAAAAAAAATAAAATAATAAAAAAACAAAAAATTCAGTAAAATGTTTACAATAAAGAAATTTATATTTATAGTATTACAATATGAACATAATGTTTGTTTTATTTTATTTTCAATTTGATTTTTGTTAATTTACTGATGAGAATAAATATCATCATTTGAAAATGCTACAAAAAGTGATGTATTTATTTTTTAGGAAAAAAAAAAAATTTTTTTCGTAATTTTCATTCAGAAAATATATTTTCTATCAGCAATTGACTCAAAAATTTTGGTGTAAATTGGTTACAATTTACTCTGTGACACGATAAAAAAAATTGTTATTTGGCATTGACCAGAAGGATAAGTATGAAAATTGTTGATATTATGTATTATGATTACATTTTTTAAAGAATATTTTTCCCTGTTAGGTGAGTGAGTTTATTATATATTGAGATATAGGGTAAAGTGAAAATTCTATCATGTGTATACCTACATATATTTTCACACTATTTTTATCCTGTATTTCATTTTTACATTAATACATAGTGATGTAAAATGATTTGTGTGTTATATACAGAACATGTCACAAATAGTTATACATATTAATGTCCTATTTCTGGTAACAAAAAAAAAATAAAATAAAATAAAATAATAATAATAATCCAAAAATAAACTAAATATATATCAAAAAAAAATAAAAATAAAAAACCAAATACATACATATATACATAGGTATATTTATGTAACATTGCATAAAGACTAGACTACAGAACTGGACTATTATGTCTTTTTTTATCGATTCGATTTTTTTATGTTAACATTTTCTTTTTCTTTTTGATGTTTTAGCATGTTGTGACTGAAAATAAATTGAATGAAAAAAAAAGTTGATCGGAGTCAAAGGCAACAAAAAGAAAAAAGAAAATCCCAAAAAAAATGCTCAACTTGGATTACCTATCAGAAGAAAAAAAAGGCAAACAGGCGTATCAAAAAAAAAAAAAAAATAGACAAAACAAAAATAAAAATAAATACAAAAAATATATAAAATATAAAAAATTCGCACGGGACAGTGACTGCATGATAGACAAAATACAGGATGATACACATACATTCTCCATGCACGTGGGTACTCAAATTGTCATCCACCACCTACCCCATCCACCCATTTGGTTTTAGGACGTATTACACACGTACACGTCGCTATTCAAAATTCCATACTTACACACTTATAAACACATGGACATTTAGTAAATGTGTATATATATGTATATACGTATATATATTAATAGAAATATATGTACACATATCCACTTACAACGAATGGTTTATATACAGCAATATATAAAAGTCGGGGTAAATGTACCCTTAACCAACCTAAAGAGAAGATATTATGTATTCGGTTGGTTGGGTTTGTTGGCTGTCTAAGTTGGCGCTTATATTATGTACTCTTCAACTTTAAGTATGTCACGGACATCATATTATCGTAACATTTTTTTTTTTTTTTGTATGTATAAAATATCGAATTTTTTTTTTGGTTTTTTTCCTTTTTTTTGTTATCATCATCAATGTCGTCATCATTGTCGTATTATATTGTAAATACATATTATACTACGAGTATATCCTAGCATGTACATATGTATTTTACTTTTTATTTGTTTTGTTATGTTATTTTATCATATTTTTTTTATTCGTACTTTATTGTGGTTATAGAGTTGGTCATTTGTACTTTGAATTGAATGTCACAACATGTTTAGATATGTGTGTGTACCTATATATGCATCTTTGATATACTATGTATATGTACATAAAGCAACAGGTAGAAAACTTGGTAATCAATTTTTATGTATCGTATTCCCTTTTACCTATATACATATATACGTACGTACATATGTATGTACATACATATTCACAAAAATTCTACACATTAGTGTATGAAAAAAAAACTGTAAAAACACAAAACATACATATAATTGCATATACTTTTATAACATTTTTATTTACATTTCTGTATATGTACATACGTATATTCGTTTACATATTTTATTGTGCGTATCCACGTTAGTGGGTGTACGGGAAAAACATATTAAAAAATTCATAAAACTACATAATATTATACTTTGTGTTATGATCATTACAAACTCAAACATTATGCTTTAGCCTAGAATTTTTTTCTAAAGGACATGAAAAAAAATAATATAGGCCTACTCGGAAAACAGAGAAAAAAAGGAAATTTATTAAAATTTTTATATTTTACAAAAAAGGAAAATTAAATTTAACATTTAAGCATTTAGTTTCATTATATAGGTATACATATTGTTATTATTATAATTTTTTTTTTTTTTTTTGTATTTTAACTATGGAAAATAAACTCACATTGTCCTCCATATAAAATAAAGAAAATTATAGAATGAGAAGAAAAAATACAAGAAATTTATATTAAAATAATGTATGACATTTTTAAAATTTTTAATATTATTTTAATAATTTATATAATCTAGTAATACATACATATGTATATTTCTGAATTTTTTTGCTTTTTCTGTACATCCATCATCTTATTATTACTACTAGGCTAATTTTTATTATGTGCATTTTATAAAACAACGAATTAAAATTTTCTTCTCCATAAAATATAAAATATAAATGGAAATAATGATAATAAAAAAAAATAATTATAGTATTATAATATATGTATGTTCGACAAAACACATAAATTTAATCACCTTCACGTAGCAATTTATCTGACGACAACAGTTTATATTGCGTCTGAACTGTTTATATTCTCATTTAAATGTTGACTTTCTTTCATCAGTTTTTTTATTTAAAACATGAAAAAATGCATTTTTTGCAATACTATTTCATAAAACAATATGAACTTTTAATATGTGTATAGATGTAGGTATAATTGTTATACCAAATTGTATATACATATGTACATAAATCCACATTTACCATGATCTTTTGAAAGTTATGTAGGGATGTATGTATGTACATATATACATATTTTCACTCTTAGAATACATACATAAACATCACAAAGCTATATTAGACATATTTATGTATACTGTTGTTAATGCAACATAAAACACACTTACATACATATGTATGTACATATATTATAAATGATATCCAAGTAATGGTTTGTACTATGTATTATTATAACTTTTTTTTTTCAATTTAAAAAAAAAAAAAAATTTTTTTTTTTAAATTCTTAATTCAAAAACAAAAAGCTTTTAACTATAGTTCTTTACATGCATATTACTAATATATATTTTTATTTTGTTGCTATCTTTATAATTGTTGAATAAAAAACAAAACAAAAAATAACCTAAAGAACAAAAAATTTCATACCATATAACAATGAATTATTTCAATTTATGCATATTTATATCGCCGTATTCGCATTTGTCTTTTCTCATCATTGGCAAATCGTACACAAAATGTGTAGCTAATCATAATATCAGGTAAGTTTTGCATACCTGTAAAAAAATCAAATGAACTTAAATGTTACTGTTTTTTAAACCTTTTTATTTTCATTATATATTTTTGAAATTTCCCAATATCGAATTCATATATTTTTCATATAATGAAATATCTCCTTTATACTGTGCGATCCAAATTGTCTATGAATATTTAAATTATTAAATCAAACACACATAATTTATAACTTGCACTTTGATAATAATTTTTCTTTGGGCTTTGTTATATTTGTTGTGATTATCAGTTTTTTCTATAAACTTTTTAGAAAATCCTTTAGATTTCCAAGTAATTTATTCATTCAGTTTTTTATTTTTCATTTTTTGTAATTTTAATTTTCCTTTTTTTTTTTTGGACTACAAAAAAGTATATGACAGAGACGTGGTAATTGCATACATACTTAGTTTTTTAATTTCATTACATATTTTTTGTTTTATTTTTTTTTTTTTTTATGTAAAAAAATTTTTTTAAATGATCCTCGCAGTCAACATTAGTAATTTTATTTCATATTTTTCATTTTATTTCTTTTTTTTAATAAAAAAATGAAAAAATCGTAATAATAATAATGCATAAATATTTAAAATTCAACAGCGATAACAAATATAAATGAGAAAAGGAAAGAATAAAACAAAGTTACATTCATACAGACATAATATGTACATAGATATTTAAATTTTTCTTTCTTTGCATATATGCAAACGAAATTATTTTATGCCCATATGTATGTGTATTATAATATATGTACATACATACATATATAAGTATTTTCTTTTGAATGCTAATTGTAATTCTGACAACGATTTACATTTTAATTACTTTTTAGACAAGGAATTAAATCTGACTAAACGATGATGATGATCATGATGATGATGAGCATAACAAAATAAATAAAAATACATATAATATGTACATACACATATGGTCATATGTAAATAAAGAAATTAAAAAAAAAAGAAAAAGAAATATATTAATGTTTTTCACGGTTTCATTATTACAAATAAAAATAAATATTATATATATATTTTTTTAAACAATGTAAATGGGAATATATTGTATATATTAAATTTCAACTTATGTGCACAGAGAATATATCACATAAAAATGAAATGAAAATAACCATATACCATCAGAACATGTTTGATGAGGTAATAAATATAGTAAAAATGACAAAATATTTGTATCAGGCTGAAAAGAAATGAAATCCAGAATAGATTAAACATTTTTATACCTAACAAATTTAATTTTGTTCTTTTTTTTTTCAATAAATACGATTACTATATTATTATAAGTTATGTCATGATCATAACTCATTTCTTGGATTTGTAAAAACAAAAAGTATATTAAGAATTAAGGTTTAAAAATGCACACAATACAGAAAATGATTTGAAAAAAGGAGAATAAATTGAAAATATGTAACGTATACACATCATCATTATATTGTCTTTTAAAGTTGATATTTTGTAAAAGCCGCCAAAAACTATACCTGTGTTAGGGCCGTATTCATTAATGTACGTAAATTATCCCATTGACTCATTTTTATAGAATATACAAGTATGTATCTACTTAAAAATATTTTAGATTTTTTTTTTTTTTTTTGATGTATTAAATTCGATGTCACCTGGTATGATTTGCTTATTACGAGCTTTGAATAATATAAACTGATATTTGTTTCATTTATAACAGACTGTTTATTGAATTATACTCCATACACTAATTCGATGCAGTTAAGACCTTATGGAAATATATGTACATGTCTTTTTTCTTCTTTTATAATTTCTAATAAGATTATCTCATGAGTAGTGTTACCACAATCTGTTAACTTATTACATAATGCTAGATGAATTTTTTTAATATCAATATACAGCGACGTAAAGTGGTACTACTTTATGTCATTTCCATAAGGCCTTGACTGCATCGAATTAGTGTAGATTACGATTAAATATGATTTAATTTAATTTAACCAATACACAAGTTTAAAGAATACGGTCCTAAATATTGTTGTATAGTGTAGATTTTAAATTTGAAATCAATTTTTAAAAGAAAAATTAACATTTTTGATCGTTTTTTCAATTTAACATTGATATTGTGACAATTTTCAGAAAATGAATTATGATCTATGTAATATTTTTCCCATCATCATAATTGTCATCATGATCATCATCAATATGTGATCGTCATCGTTATAATTGTAATAATAATTGTAGCTGTGTAGTAATCCAATATATGTATTGTACATATACGTATGTATGTCTTCATCATTAAAGTGAATATTCTTGAATTGCACATATGTACATACGTTATTTTGTACACCCAATCTGAACTATGTGTTTGTATATTACACGATTATTCATTAAAGAAAAGCACCACAGAAAAAAACTAAAATAAAATGAAATCAGTTTTCACTTTTCTTTTTGAGTTTGAATCATTTTATTTATTTATTTTATTTTATTTTTTTTGATTTTCGCTTATTTTTGTTTTTTACTTTTTTTTTCAAATTGTTTCTTATGTTGTCATCATATTATCAAAACTACTGAAAATGTACCGCCTTTTATAACAAGAAATCATCATCATCATCGCATCATTTTAATCATCATAGCCATCATATTACAATACACATACATGAACGCTTTTAACATATTATATTCGTATATAATATAATTTTATTATTTTTGTAAATGCTATATGTACATGTATTTGTGTTATTGTAAAAAAAAAGAAGAGTTTTGTAGTTTTATGTTCATTTTTTTTTTTTTAGTCTTTTAATTCTTTTAACATTAATATATTATGAATTATTATTTGTTTTCATGGCATGCGATTTTTTATTAAATGTTTTATAACTTCATAATATAAAATTATTGTGTATGGTGTATACACATGTAATTTTACTTGTAATACATGTTGTTTAATGTTTAGTATGTATGTTCTACTCTAAAAAAAAAAAAAAATAATAACAACAACAAAATACATATTATAAATGAAATGATATTATAAGGAAGGAACAGTATGATGCAAAAAAAAGCTTAAACCAAATATAAAGAAAAAAAAAAAAACTAAATAAATAAAAAAAATGAATGAAAAATTAAAAACATAAAAAAAGTAAGAAAATTTAAGAGAGATACAAAATTTTTATAATACTGCATATGTACTGTACTTGGTATATACAGGTAGGTTTGTTGGTTTATTATTATTATTATTATTATTATGTATTACATAAATATAATAAAATGTTAATAAGTGGTAACAATCACGTACCAGTAACCTGAGTTCATGATAATGATAAAAAGTAGAACTTTAATACTTTAGATAGAGAATGTACATTGTACATACATACATGGCTTTTATAATATATGTATGTTGCTTATATAACTTTACATATGAGTACATTTTTTATGTACATACATATATATATGTACGTATATAATATTTCAGCCGTTTTGTTGCACTTTTTATTTTCTGCTTACACATGTACATTTTTTTTTTCTTATTCATTTATTCATTTTCTGTTTGTTTTTGAAATGAAAATGTGTGTGCAATGAATACATAACAAAAAAAAAAGTACAAAAATAAAATATAACATAAACATTTAAAAACTATACAAAATAAAATAAAAATAAAATAAATAATAAAAAATAATAATAGTTATAACAAAACAGTAACAAACACAAAAAATAATGAGAAACAATATACAAAGCTAAACAAAAAATTATAATAAACTTAAAATAACAAAAAACAAAAAAAAAAAAAAAAAAACAAAAACAAAAATAATAACACTTAAAAGAAATGAAGAAAGAAATACCTAAAGCCGCCGCATTTCATTTAAAAAAAATTAAATAAAATAAAAAACTAAAATGAACTTTTTAATTTTTGCCGCAGTTAACAAAAGCATTTTGCATAACGTTCTTCAACGTAGTACATTTTATAAATTATAATAAAACCGTAAAGTATATAAGTACGTATGTAAAACGTATACCAGTAAGTATTTACGTATAAGATGTACTATATATACGTACATACGTATGTATGTTTTTTTATTTTCATTATTTTTATTTATTTTGATACAGATAAAAAGTAACAATAATTTGTTTCTTTTTTGTGTAGAAAAAGTTAAAAATAAAGAATGAAAAAAAACTTTAAGTAAAACAAAAAAAAAAAAGAAGAAAAATTAAAAGACGACGAGAAAAATAATAGAATTTTAAATGAAAATAGAATAAATTAGATTACACACAAAAAATATAAAAGTCATGAGTGACTTAAAAATATGTGCGAGAAGAAGAGAAAAATGAGGTGTAAACTGAAATAGGGCAAATCAAATATAATCTATACAATTTATTTTATAACATATAGATTATATGCATACACGTATACAAATGATATTATACACGCCACGCACATAAGTGAAAAAAGATCATTATATGCAGATAAAACAAAATTCAAAAAAATTTTTAAATTTTTTCCTTTATTACCTCACTGTTTTCAATTAAATTATTTTCTAATTTATTTTCAACTTTTTTTTTTCTCTTAATTGTTACAACACATTACAATATATTACATATCATATATTTAAATATCTATTAAGGTATGTAATGTATGTATACGTATGGATACATTATGTATGTCCATCCAAATACAACGCATGCTTATCTTTGCGACTTTGATGAAAAGTAGCAAAAACCAAAAACAAAAGATATACATATACATGTATAAAAGAAAATTGAAAATAATAGAAAGAATTTTCAATGATGCGTTTTTCTATTCCAATTACGTATAAACACAAAATGATAATAAAAATGATAACGATACTAACAACTTGCATATTATTAGATGATATAATGTATTACATTCTTGCATATTAGTAATGTACATACATATGTATTATATACAGATATTCCAGGTAAATTGTATTATTCATATGCAAGATGTAATTAAAATGCATACGTATAACAAACAAATCCATCATATCCTTCTGATTTTCTCTCTTTGAATTTTACCAGCATTATAATAATTTTTCTTTATTTTCAAAGCTATGTATGTATTGTATTTTCGTTTTTTTCTTCTTCTTCTTCTTCTTTTGTTATTTTGTTTAATTTGTGATATATGCACGTAAATTAATTATGAAGTATGTCCGATTCAGAAAAAAATAAAATAAAGCCGATCTGAGATCTAATTGTTTATACATCTACATACATACATAAGTACTATACACAATATAAAAATATTTATTAGAATAAAAATAAAATATATGTATACTAACATGCCCAACAAAATACACACATCACATATATCCATCATCCACAAAAAACCAATATGTGTATATTATACGTGGACATACATACATACATATATGCATATATATATATATGTATATATACATATATAGTAAACTATAATTTACGAATATGTGAATACCTATATGCAAACATCTTATAATACCACACGTTTTAAAGAAAAATAATTATGAAGAATTGTAATCGAATACACGCACATTTAATTGCATATACTGAAGAAGAATTATTATTATTATTTTTACTTTTATTTTTATTTTTATATTGTTTTTCTTTTATACATGTGTAGTACCTACATTTTTATGTATGTACATAATTTCTTGTCTTTTCTTTTACTTAATTTATATGCAAAACGCATTAAATGATACGAAAACGTGCCCAAAATAAGTTCATTGCATTTTTCAAAAAAATAAACTTTTAAAAATTGCTTTGTTTTTTATTATATTATTTTTTTTATTTTATTTTTTAATTGTTTTTTATTTTTTATTTTTTGTGATTAAATTTTTGTTGTTACCATTGACGAGAGTTATACATATACATACATTGAAGATAGTATTATGGATAAAAACGTTAATATATGCATATAAAAGAATAAATAATTATATATATTTAAAAAAAAAAAATGTTATTGAGGAAAAAGATGTTTTTTTCTAATAGAACTTAATATATTTATGAAAAAAAAAAAAAAAAAAATATTTCGAGTATTTTTACCAAAGACAATTGAAACCATTTTCAAATAAATGAAAGCAAAAAAAAAAAAAACAATAACATATATTACATTATGTTAAAAAAATTATATAAATTAGAATGTCCAATTGTAAACAATAAATTAAAATATAAAATATGCAATTGCCCTAAATGTTTTGTGAAAAATACCATATACATATCTATGTATGCATTTATACATCTAAAACAATTTTTTAATTTATACTCTTGTTCACACACTTATGTATGTACATGCTTTTGGAAAAACCTTTTTTAATAGTATTATGATAATCATTTTGTAACGAACGTAGATCCGTTGTAATGTGTAAGTAATACTTTGTAATATTGTTAACTATTACAAGTCTAAAAAGTCAAATTATTATGCAAGTGTACCTATTGCTGTTTGCGGCGATTGTGACAATTATGATGATGACAATGCTATGACGATCCAATGATCATCATCATCACGATCATGATGACGATGACAATGTTAATATAATAAAATAGTTATGGTGATACAGTAATGATAATGGTAAATTTGATTCATTTATTTATTTTTAATGCTATTTCAATAAGAATGATAATATGTAATAATAAAAACAATGAACTAAAGTAAAAAAAAAATAATAATAATAGTAATTTTCGTATGAGTGAATATAAAAAATGTAAAAAAGAACAAATAAAGAATGAACAAATGAATAAATTTCTTCTGCATACTTATAGGGTGATAAATGGTGATCAGATAATTTTATCATGTTTTAAGATCACATTGCAAAATTTTCTAATGTAATTTCACACAAATATTTAAAATGCTACATAAATAACAAAAATTAACAAACATTAATTGTTATTCAATTCAAATTGAAATAATCAAAGAGACCTTTGTTTTTCTTTTTTTTGTTTTTTAATTTTTTATTTTTGCACGTACAAAACATTTTTGTGTAGGTATGTGATACGATCGAAATGATAACGATAATCTAGTTATAAATTTGATAAACACCCTGTGTATATTGATGTGAATACAAATTTTACTTTACAACGAACACATGTGTATATATTTGAATGCAAATATATCTGTAATAATATATACCTGGATCTCCATATTGTTAAGGTATAAAGCGCAACATAATACAATAACTTTTTTATGTTACAGAATACCTACATACATTCTCAGTACATGCAAATATGTATATACACATACATACATACATATATGTATGATTACATTTTGAATCATTTAATTTCTTATAGAACATATGCATGTACATATGTACTTTTGTAACGATATCAAAATAATGATATGGATGACAAAATGATGAGAGACGAACGGACGGATGATAAATAAAATGAGACGAGGGTTGAAATTATAGTATGCAATTATAAAAAAGTGTGACATGAGAAAATCCGCATTGCTTTCATATTTTCACTTTGATTTTTTTCTTGGTTTTCTGTTATTATTATTTTTTTTTTTTTGTCTTTGATTTTTGCTTTTGTTTTGTTTTTATTTTGTTTATTTGTTTATATTTTATTTTTCCTTTCTTTTGCCGTTCTTGTTGATAAAAATACGTAACGTGTGCATTTACTTCAAAGATATTTTGTATTTAGGTTTAGTAGACTATACCTACATTTATTTTACAGTAGATCAATCTAGATTTTTTTTTTTTGTGTTTTAAACAAATTGAAACAAAAATAACTGAATTTTTGTAGGAACATATTTAGAAATTTTAGCATATACGAAAATTTATGTACATACATACCTATAAATCGGTACAAAACACAAAAAAAAAAGATAATCATAAGAAAAAAAATTAATAACTGTATTCTTGCAATACCGTCACTCTGTTATATTTACTTTGTGTATTCATAAATCTCATATGCACCTTTGTAGATCTATATACCTGTGTGTATACAACAATCACGTATTCGTATATGATATGTAGACAACAATTATATGGTAAGGTAAGCCATATGTGCATTGCGCATACCATAAAGGTATGAAAAATTCTTTAACTTAATTGATTAATTATGTGGAACTCTCATCTGATGGGGTCTAGGGATAATGTTGTATACAAAAACCTGGCAGACTGGTATTACAATACGCGACGGCAGTATAAAATATACGCACGTTTTATGTACACAAGTCTATATAGGTACATACATATGTATGATGGTGTATGTACATTATAAATTTGGTATCTGCATACGTTGAATTATGTATCAGCAATGAATTCTTTTGTTCCACAACGAAAATGAAAAAGAAAAAAATAAAAGCCAGATACTGAATTAATAGATGCACGAATACATGGTGAACACTTTAAGAGCTTTCTTTCATGAATTTCAAGGGCAATCTTATACAAAAGTTGGTGATGATACCGTGGATAATATTCTTCATACATAGTACAATACATACTGCAATCATATATGAACATTGAATGTATGTACATAAAATAAATACGCGTACAAATATAAAAGCAAGGAAAATGATGAGGATAATGAAAGCCCAACGATTTATATACACATACGTATGTATGTGGAGTATCATCATCATAATCATGATTATTTTTGTAGGCATAATTCTTTTTTCCTTTTTTTTTAAATTTTATTTTCATTGTTTTGTTCTGTTCTTCATAAAAATTTTGCACTCGTATATTCACGCGACATGATTCAAATCAACGACAATGCAAAAAAAAAAAAAAAAATTAAAAAATTTAAATAAAATTTAAATAAAAAAGGACAAAAAAAAGTAATAAACTACCATCAGAAAAAAAATTCATATAAACAAGCAACATGAGACTAATAAAATAAAAATAAAAAAACCTACATATTATGCACAATATATAGTACATATACGTTTGTTTGTACAGAAATACTCATATTATAAAAAGGAGTCAAAGAATTTTTTTTGTTCTTTTGAAATTATATATGAATGTTGAATAACCTTTGTGTACAATATTGTGAGTGTATAACAATAATTTTTGTGACTTTTGTGTTTTTATTTAAATAAAATAAAAAAAGAAAGATTTTTTCGTTATTTAATATCTTTTGATTTCTATTTATTCTCATTTTTCTGATCCTCCGTCGATATCTTGTTGTACACAATAAGGCTACTACATATATATGTATATTATCATATAATTATATAGTATGTATACATCCTTACAAACAATTAACTATGAATACGTATATACAATACATATATGCTTTGATTTTTAACGAAAAAAATTGCATATAGGTATAGGGGTATAGAATACTTCTTGAATCAAATTGAAATCAAAAATATTTTACTTTAAAAATAACATTATCTATTAAATCCCTTAACATAACTGAACTGAAATTTGAAAATTTAGAAATTTACTTGCGTTTCAGTATATTTATATCACAGCTTAGTCAGATACATACGTCAGTGAGTGATAATAATATGATAACAATTTAAAATACAAAATAAGGCCTAAAAACAAGTGTCGCTACTTTTTTTTAAACAAACTATGATTTGTATGCATGCACTTAGGGTTTTAAGAAAACCGCAACCAAAAGAAAAGCGAATTAAAAATAAAATCATATGATACTATATAAACGAAAGGGCATATTAAAAAGGATACAAAATTAATACAAAATTTTATGTGCATAACGTATGTTGATGATTTTTTGTATTCAATGTAGATCAATGACAAAAATGATGAGGATAATATAACAGCTTTGTATTGACTTTGAATATAATAATCTAAATATAAGAATTACAAAAAAAAAAAATATAATAACAGAAAATGTACATATATGCTCAATTTTATCTTAATTTCATATACGACCACAAAATTACGAACAGAAAAGAAATACAATTCGTTTTTTCACTTTCATCTTTATCCGAAATTACTTCATAAAAATTGAAAGAATAAAAAATAAAAAGATTTTTATCATCAATATTTACCCAATAATGATAATAATAAAAATAATAATATTATAATTTTACCACTGCATTTAAATAAAAATAAAAATAAAATAAAAGAACAAATTTATGTTATCCCTTCATTAAACAGATGTATTAACCCACAATGTAAGTACATGAATATCAAAAACAAAAAAAAAATTTATACTACTTTTTTTCGTATACATATTCTCATTTATTTTATCATCGTATATGATGGAGCAGATTTCAATGAATGAAAAATCAAAAAAAGTGTACCGAAAAACCAAAAACAATATCATAAAACAAAAAACGCAAAATGAATTGATTTTTTGCTACCGGTATTGAATCTGCATTTTTCTTACCGTCTTAGTTTTTGGTTTTTTTTTTTTTGATCGGTTTCGTTGTTGGTATTTTCAAAATAAAAATTTTCAATTTATACACTTACTTATGTATCTTTTTTTTTAATTAGAGAATGAATGAAAAAAATTTAAAATTTTCATACTGTACTCATCATAAACAAATGGTAATTCTGATATATGTATATAAATGAGCATGGAATGTTGTGTAATTAAAAAAATAAAAAATAAAAATGAAGTAAAATATTGTAAAAATTTATACATCATCTACTATCAGTTACGAACTGTAAAATTTTAACTAGAATAATGCATATTTTTATTAACATATTATACACTTATTCATTAATAGTACTGAAAAAGAAAAAAAAAATTCATATAATTCTTTGGCATAATCTCTTCAAGGAAAACAATAAAATTATAATCATAACACCAACAAAAAAAGTATTTTGCCCTCTACAAAAAGCGAACAATTCTTATTATCTTTAATTTTTTTTAATGTTTTATATTTAATTTTGATTTTTAGATTTTGCTGGATTAACAGAAAATTTCTATTTACTATACACAAGGATCTACCCACATTATATGTATGTATGTATTATGTAACTACATATATTTAAAAGTATAATATGTATGTATGTATGTGCTTACACAACATTTAATATTCTTAATTATATTTTTATTCAATTTTTCTTTTTCATTGTTTACTTGGTAACTTTTTTTTTTCATTCATATAGTCTAATTATTAATGTGATCAGTATTATAAAATGTAAAGAATAATGAAAATATAAAAAGAAAAAAAAAGAATAAAATTTTCTTTATTTATTTTTTTTTTTTGCTATGAAAATCTAAGCAAACAAATCTAAATGAGAGGCATCAGGAATGGTTTTCATTATTATTAAAAGTATGGTTTGCATTTAATAAGAAGAAAAAAATTGTTAAAGGAAGCTAAAAGGGAGACCTTCAAGTAAAAAAATAGTTGAAAGGATATACATATTTTTTTTTTTATTTTTTGTATTTGATATTCTCGTTGATATTTATATTATCATCGTCGTCATCATCATAATCATCATCATAATCATAATCATCGTTATTATTATTTTGAAGGAAATCTTTCACGACTGTTATATAATTATAATGAGGGAAAAATTCTGTAACAATAAAGAAAAAAAAAAATAATAATAAAATAAGGAAAAGAAGAAGATAATGAAAACGAGAAAAAAAACAGTAAAGGGATTTTTATTTAATTTTTCCAAGGAATAACAGTAAATCTCGGAAAAGGATATATAGAGCAAAGCTTAGCAAGGCAGAACAATGAAAATGACTTTATCTTCTTTTTTGCAATTCTTTTATTCTTATTTTATATTCTTTTTCTTTTTTAATGTTAAAATAATAATAAATTCATTTTCATTATCTTAATGAATTTTTCTTCTTACTTGTCTCCTTTTTTTATTTTGTTGACATTTTATTTGATGTTAAAATAAAACAAAAAAAAAAGATGAAACCTACGTATGTACGTATCGTACATACATAACATTATTCAATTCAAAATTTTTAAAGTAATTTTCTTTCAAAATATGATAACTACAAAACAAATTCCAAGAAAATCATAAAAAAGGATCAACAATTTACAATACAACTTCAAGAGACAGTAATAAAATAAAAATTTTAAATTCCATATGCAAAACACATTAAAAGGTGAGAAGAAAAAAAAATTATTTACATAATCAAAAGATGTTTAAAAAAAAAAAGAAGGAAAACAAACGAAAATCGAAAAATGAGAACAAAAAAAAAGTAAATGAAAAAAAAAAATACTGAAGGAAAAAAATAACAGAAATCGAAAATAAATAAATTACAAAATTTATATCAAATAATCACAAAAAATTAGTTTTATTCTTAAGTTTTTCATTTCTTCTTTTGATTTTTTTGTTTGTTTTCGATTTTGTTCTGTTTCATTCTTATCTTGTTTTTTATTTTTTTTTTCTCGTTAAGTATTAAAGGTAAAACACATAATGTGTGATAATGTTTTCTTTTTTATTAATTTTGAATTGGAATTCGTTGAATTTTATTCTTAATCTTGGTAATTTTTGTTGTTTTCTTTTTCTTTTTCTTTTTTTTTCTTTTTTAACAAAGAAATAAAAATGAAAATGACAATTTGATTCTGATATACCATATGTACATATAATACAATTCCATTCATACAAAACATTTCGTTTATTTATATATACGCATGTAATGTACCATCATGTGTAGAAGAATTCAAAAATTTAAAATTCAAAAAAAAAAAAAAAAAACAGAAAATGTAAAATAAGACAAACGGATATATATAACTCATTAAATCTGGGTGTGTGTTTTACAACCTTGTAGGTGAGAGAATGCTAAACCAATTAATTATTGCAGTGTAGTTTTATTTGATTTTTTCTTCATCTTTCTTTTTTGTAGATATTTGATTCTTTTTTTTTTTTCTTCCTCTTTATACTTAAGCTGTCGCTGTTGTTGTTCTGTTGGTGATGTTATTGTTGTTGTTCGTGTTATTCAAAAAATCGGATTAATATATTCCAGATCACACAAAATACAAAAAAAAAAAAAAAAAAAGAAAATTAAAAGAGATAAGCTTTCTGTATTTCATATAAAAATACCTTTATATAAAGAAAATGAATATAAAAAAAATTAAGAAATCCATTTTATTTTTAGTTTTATTTATTTTTTCATGTGTATTTTTATACAGATGTAACACAAATGCATATTATTATGCTTATGTATAATATATCACGTACCTATATTTTGTTCATGTTTAACATAGAGAGAACACATATACACACTATGTATGTATGTCCATTGAATGGAAAGAATGACATGATAATTTTTTGAATTATATAAAAAAAGAAAAGAAAATTAAAAAAAAAAAAAACAATTCATGACAAAAAAAAAAGCAATTGAAAATATGAGACAAATATAAAATATAAATAAATATGTAAAATATTTTTTGTAAAAATAAGTAAAAAATGATTAGAGTAATTCTGTGTGTACATACATATGTATGTACCAAGCATTCGATATTTGTTTTTGTAATTCAAGAATTTCATTGAACTATAACAAATTGTTCCAGAATAAATGCTATGAAAATATGCATTAATTTTAAAACTTAAATTATTTCTATAGCTAAAATTCATTTTAGGCATCCTTCCTTCAAATTTTCTTTTTAATATCGTAGTTTAAAATCTTTTGAACAACTTTGTATATTTGAACGATTTATTACATAAAATATTTTTTTGTATGGGAAAACATAAAATTAAAGTCGATCAGAAATGTGGATTTTTCAAAATTAAAAATTTAACATATGTATAAAAATTTAATAAATTAAATTGTTCTATTATATGTTCTATTAATTGTATCACAAATTAAAAAGAAAAAACAAAAAAAATTTTTAATTTTCACATTTTATTTAAATAAAACATTTATACATAAATGTTTATGATTCTCTTTTTTTTTTTAACTCGAAAAATATTCATTCATTTTCTTTAAATGAAAAACAGAATAGAAATAAACATACAAATATAAAAACTCTCTTAGATTGTAAATGAAGTGTGTATAAAGTGCCCATATAGACATAAATATTCATGTTTTTGATTGATATCATCTATTATATGTACATATATACATTTTAAATAACAAAAGCATTTTAAATTTGTATTATTTAATTTATTATTATTATTTTCTTTTTTTATTTATAATATTAATATATTTTTTTGCATTCAAAAAAAAATATAGGTATATATATGAACAGAAAATTTATTCAAATGAATAATACCTTTACGTTATTTTTTTCTTTTTACATGTATTCAAATTATTATAATAGCATTTGTCTATATTATGTAGGTTGTCTCAGAATAAATGTTACATGATTAATTTTTCTCTAAAGTCAGACTGTTTTTAACAAAAGAACAAATTTTAGCAAATATCTCTTCTGAGATATACTGAAATAAAAAGGATAATTCTTGTCAATATCTTAATCAAAAAAAAGGGAGGCTTACAAGAATATCACTTTTAAGATTTTGTTAAAGTCAGAGACACCATGTATGAGGTAAATATATATATATATATATATGTACCTATAATACGCATACGTATGTATGTACGCCTGTACCTTTAGTGTATAAAAAATCATTAAAAATAACCCATTACCAATATTATAATATTTTGTATGTCATATGTATATGTAAAGATCTAAAGATATTATTAGTTTTTCATTTTTCTTTCAATTTCAGATTTCTTTTTTTTTTTTTTTTAAATCAAATATTATGTAAAATACATGAGACATCTACTAATAAATGCATATAAAACGCATAAATTGTATAAAAATTAAAAAGAGAAAAGATAAACATACACCAATAGATTTACGTTTTTTTTGTTTTTTTTGTTTTTTAATACCACACCTTTAGATTTTGTGTTCATTTATAAATCACCCCGTTTTGATCATTTGTGACACTGATCGCTTAAACAATGCATTTTCATTATATTACATTTTGTGTTTGTTTTTCTTTTTACCTTGGTTGGTAACTAAATTTTTTTAGCTTTTCTTTCTTTCTCCCCCCACTTTTCTTTTTGTTTTTTTTTTCTTCTATGTGATATTTTATTTTTATTTGTACTTTTTTGATCTTTAACTTTTTTTTTCTTTATCTATCATATTGAATCTTCTTATATAATATCTGTATCGTTTTTCTTTTTTGTTTTTCTCATTCGTGTATTCTGGTTAAATTTATGATCGTTAAATAAACGAAAAAAAAAATGAAAATTAATTTAAAATTAATTTGATATTATTTATTGCATACAAATATGAGCGGTGGCATTGTTTTGAATAACACTTCATCTGTGTTATAGTACTTAATAAAAAAATATATATTTTTATTTAATTGTAGATATGCTAATACAATGAGTATATTTTATAGTATTTTATTTTAATATTGTGGCATTAATGTTAAACACGATAAAAGAATTTTTTTTTTTGCAGAAGAAAACATAAAATAAATTAAATAGAATAAACAATGGAAGTCAAAAACAGTGGAAAAATCTCGAAAATATTTGTATGAAAATATGAAAATTCAATAGGATTTTTAATGTATATAACGTAAATATACGTTTACTTTAAATTTAACATGTCACTATTTATAATATACGATTACAAGAGTGTTAATAATATGTAGGTATCAGTAATGTAATATTTAAATGATTTTTGTTTTTTCTTACAAATTTTCAATTTTTCAATAATCAATTTTTTTTTCTCTTATGGTTTTGTAAACCTTCTAAAAAATATGTTTTATTTATCATCATTGTTAATTTTCCTTTTTTTTTGTGTTATAAATCTTGAAAAAAAAAATTAAATAAAGGAATTAAACTTGAAGCAAAAGAGACAAAAAAGCGTAACGTCATTGAGTATTTTGTGTGCTTTAAATTTCATTAAAATATATTAGATATTAGTAATAAAAAATAAATAAATAAAAATTCATATATAAAACATAGAAATATTGTACATACATATGGTATGAAGATGATTATATATGTATATTATACTGTGTTTTATACCTTAAGAAATTAGAAAAAAAAAAAAAAACTAATACAGCATTGAATAAAAACGTAAATAACTTAAAAACTGATAATCGATTAAGACCACACATTATATAGTTGTTTTTTATTCTACCTTGAAAAATGCAAAACAACAAAAACTATAGAAAAAAATTTTTTTTTTTTAAATGACAAAGAATATAACACCATTATCATCAATAGAGCTTATAATCTATATTTCTATTTTTTTTTTCTTCTTTTTTATTATTATTAAAATAAAAATATAGTCATATATCTTTTGCATATAAGAAGTATACACACCAGTAACTAACATGCATACGTAATAAAGTTTTATAGTCATCTTTCTACATGCATACATAAAAATATATATAACGCTCATAGGTTAGATTTATAATTATTATCTTGACTGTGTTAGGTGTTTTATTGTGACAAGAAAATATCAAGAGACCAAAAACTGAATCTCTATGAAAAAAAAAAAAAAATTACATACATGTGTCTAGCAACTAGCAACATACAAACGTACGTTATACATATTAATGGCTATACATGTAAATTTTACGCATACACATAAAACATCTACATAAATACTCTAAAGTTGAATGATGATGATTGAATTTTTGATGTGGGCGTTATTATTAACGCAGTAACGGACATAAGTTAAAATATTATTTTTATTATTATTATGTGTGTTTTTTCTTCTTTTTTTTTTATTAGGAATGTGGTCTGTTTGTAATATGCATACAATACATATATTTTATAATTATAAGTATTTTTCTGTTATAATAATATCTGAATATACATATACGTATGTATGTATAAATATTTTATAGATAATTTTTTTAAGATTTATAAAAAAACAACTACGCTGTATTATTAATGAAAAAAAAAAATATATATATTTCTGATTTTTTTCTAATATATAAATTCCTTCTAGTTATCTTTAATAAACTCAATGGTGTTTGAAAAGAACAAATCTCTATATATTATGCATCGTCATATTATCAGCAGATAAATAAAAATAATTGGAAAAAGAATAAATCATAAATTAAAGAGACAAAGAGAAAGAAAATCTTTAGAAGAAATAATTGTATAGAATAAAAACCAAAAACAATAACTGTATAATGGGTATATGAATTAATATACAAATATATGTATATTAACACATTTTTTAATTTTATATTTTTAAAATATGCAAATAGATTGTATTGAAAAATTAACACTATTTTGCATATAATTAAATATTTAAAAAAAAAAGAAATGTCTACCTACAAGTAAATAAATTAGAATAATTGAATATAATTATTATCACATGTGTGTGAATAATTGAAAATACACACATGTATGTATAAATAAAATAATATCTGTATTGAAATTATCTGCATATAAATTAGGAAAAATTAATTAATTCTATTTATGAATAATTACAAGTCGCGTGTGGTATGGAATTGGTAACAATTACAGAAATAAGTAATGATGAAATCCATCAAAGAAAAAATTTTACATAAAATAAGTCTTAAAAATAAAAATAAAAAATAAATTAGTACATTAATTACAATTTAAAATTTAAATATAATTTGAAAAATAATATTTAATTCATGATTTGAACATTTTTTTGAATTTTTTAAAATTATATTTATTTTTTTTTTTTCAATTCTAAGATATTTTTAATTTTCTGTTTGTAGATTTTCCTGTTAAACTTCTTACAGAAATATCTTTTAAATTTTTATTTTCAATACGTGTGTATAATATAAAAATTATGAATGATTAAAAAAAATTCTATTAAAATAAAAATACATTTTCTAAGCTTGAATTTCCATGAAAATGATTACATATGTATATGTATATATGTGAATATAATGAAATTTTTATATTAAAAATAAAATAAATTAAATAAAAATATTTGATTTTTCCAAATAAAAAAGGAAAATTTTACCTTTAAATTTAATGGTTCATTAAAATTAATATAACCGTATGCTTATATGCCTACTATGTTTATACGTGTATATATAAATAAATAAATTGTCTGTCATAACATACCTGATATCATCTGAATATCATTATTTTGAGAAAGAAGAACAATTTTTTTTTTTAGTACATGTATACGTATATATGTACATATATGTACACATACGGTACAATAATGTTCATTTATTTTGTTTTACATTTTTGTATTTTTCATTGATTTATTTATTTATTTTTTAATATAAAATTTATGAGCAATTTTTGTTTAATACGTGTAAACATATGAGTAAGTATGTAGTATATCGAAAAAAATTGATACCTTTTCTTTTTCTTGTCATTTTAATATCAAATATGCGTATGATATTATGTTATTGTTTGTACAATAATGGAAAATAAAAAATAAAAAACAAATGAATGCTTGAAAATTTGTGTGTACATTATGTACATACATATGGATTTTCATACCTGGAATCATTATAAACAACAACATACTCGTATATACACATTTATGTGTGTAGCTTAAAAACCATTCGAATATAACAAGAATATCATTTTTATTCATTTTTCATACGTTTTGCATAATATATGTATATGTACATATATTGTATGAACATATAATACATATTCGTACATATTATAATGTATGAAAATGAAATTGGATCAAATTCCAATTTTCAAAGTAATAAAAATATTATCAAAAGCAAAGTAAAGTGTATAAAGAAGAACAAAAAACAAAATAAAATAAATAAATATCTATGTATATAAAAAAAAAAAAAATCAATATTCATATCAAAAACAACACCCGGTAATTTTTGTGCGTGTACACATTCGAGTGTACGCATATGTATTAAAAAAATTGTATAATCAAAAGGACCAAAAATGTAAAAAAAATTTAAATGCTATATATAGGTATACATACCTATAATAATGATATCTTGTTATATTTCAATTTTATATTTTAAAACAGAATAAATATTACACAAGTCACATATACGTACATAAATATGTACACCTACGTTTATATGTATGTACATACATGAATAAAAATCTACAGATTATAATAATGTACACAAAAGGACGAAAAAAAAGTATAACAAAAGATACCATATTATGTATGAATTCATAGCTTTTTTCCACCCTAAAAAATAATCTCGAGATGTTTTTTAAAAATTGTTTGCCTTTTTATATGTGTACGAAAACGAGCGCTCGGAAATGCACGCGCACACATCTGCTTGATTAACGAAAATTGTGATTGTAAAAAATTTTGAATACGAATGTGCCAAAAAACGATTTTCGTTTTTTTGTTTTTGTAATTTTGCAAACTAAATAAGAAAGTATTCCTTATCAATTTTCTCTGTTTACGTTTATTTATTTTTATTTTTTTCATTTTTTCTTTACGTTGATGTATGCAAATTATTTACATCACTTCAAATTCAAAACCCTTTTAAAAGTAAAAAAAATAATACACGAAACAAATTTAATGCAGGATGTCCCAGAATAAAAGTCAAAAAGCTCAATACAAAAGCTCAGATTATTTTTTAGTAAATAATCATTGCTCTCATCTCCCTTCTTTCTCATTAAACAAAGAATTCAGTACCACAGAATTTGGTACATACTTATCTCAGAAGATAGATGGGTTTTAATAAGGGAGATATAGAACAATTTTCTGCTAAAAACAGTTTAAGCTTTTAGAAAAGTAATTTTTTTTACACTTAGTTTGTGACATCTTAAATAAAGGTATAGGTAGTATATCTTTGGTGGTATTCTGCCTAAATCTTATGTAAGGTGTATGTACATATTATGAAGTATGTTTTTTTTTCACCTTTTTTCGTTTATTGAATTTTTTCCAAAATTTTGACATAAAATTTAGAAGGCTGGTTTTAATGGGTGCACAAGTGGAAGGATGGTAATGTAGTATGTATGTACTCAATTTATATTATATACAATTCCAATAATAAAATATGATAAAAATAACAAAGTGAAGAAAAAAAGAAAAAAATGTAAAATAAATAAAAGAAATACACATCATTATTTTACATGAAAAAAAAAAACATATATATAATATATAACAATAAACGTAAGTGAAATTTCGCATTTGAATATAAATAATATGTGCTATTCTATGTGAGTTTGTATTCTTGTGAAGGGAAATGTATGTAATGTACATTATAAACAAATAAATTGAATAAAAGAAAATTTTCTTTACTTAAGATATATTTTTATTTTATTGTGTTTTGTCTTTTTTATTTTACTATACGTTATTTCTTTCACTCTCTTTTGTATTTTCACTATAAATTTATTTTCATGATGAACGAGAAAACCCCATGTAAAAAAAATACAAAATTATAGAAATTACTAATGGGTATTTGTTAGGCGATGAAATATTTTTCCATATTTTTTTACAATTTGGTTAGTATTTTTTGAACTCAAAAAAAGTACACATACATTTATATATGTATATAAAAAAAAAACAAAAAATAAAATATTTAGCAATATAATTATGGTAATTAAAAATTAAGAAAAAAAAAAAATGCAGAATGAAAATAATTTTAAAAAAAAATTGTAAATGCATAGAAATAATGTATGTACATATTTGAGATTAAAATAAAATACATACATATGTATGTATAACGTATGAATTTTTATTTTGATTTTTTTTTTTTATTTAAAATTTATTAATATTTTTATTAAAAATGTATAGCCGAATTAAAATAAAGCCATTTCTTCATTAATAACACACATTATGTATGTATAAATATTTTTATTTTGTTATCAAAAATTTTTATTTCCTACATTACATGATTTGTATTTATACATAAAATAATCTGTATTTTTTTACGTTTCCTCTAGAAGGCAATTTTAAATAGTTACATATAAATATACATATGTATACATACACATGCGTTAAATAAAATTTTAATTTAAATGTGTACATACATTAAGTATAATGTATAGTTTACATGACTATAAAAAAAAAGACTAAATAAATTAAATAAATTCATTTTCATGTATTTTCTACATAATATTGATAAATAATTATCTGAAAGTAATAAATTTAACTGTGCGTTTATTTTTTTATTTTTTTTCATTCTTCTTGTTGTTGTTTTTTATTTTTCTGCTTATCATATTTTGTGTTATTGCTTACCTTTTTACATTTTTATTTATTTTCAATTTTATTTTTTCTTAGCTATTATTGATGTATTGGTGTTGTATTACACATATATACATACATACATATATCGTACAAATGGCGTTATTATATATATATATGTATGTATTATAACTGGTATACGATTACATATACATAAATGCACATACATATGTACATGTGTGTCACATAAAATATAAATATGTATACTGATATTTATGAAATGAACAAAAACGAAACAAAACAAAATGAAGAAAAAAAAAAGCATAAATAAATAAAATTAATAAATAATCAAATATAACGTTAAAAACAGCATTAAAATAAATTAAATTTACAACACAATAATAAAATAACATTAACACATATGTACACATATTTACGTATACACATATATTCGATTAAATTATTTTCAATGTATTATTGACTAAATTAACTGTCTTTTTTCAACCGTAACATCGCTTTTTGACAATTTTGTGTTACATTATTATCATATTTATGTACATATACGCACATATTTATAGTTTGTCATAACTATACTATTTGTATATGTTTTATGAGGTTTTTCACATTACGTTATTATTATTATTATATTATAGATGTACATATAAAATGTTCATGTTTGCTTGTTATATGTATTTTTTAGTTGTCATCTTTGTCGTTTTTTATTATTTTATTTTTCTATTTTCAGTTAATTCAGTTTTTTATTTTATTTTGTGCCCTGTTGCTCATGTATAAATATGTATGTGACTTATCTTCAGAAAATATTATTCAAATTATCTGTATACGTAACTCTTTATATATTCGTTCATTCATTCATTCATTTTTTTCAATTCTCATTCACAAAAATAATTCAAACT
Source organism: Anthrax anthrax (assembly GCA_963971155.1). NCBI lineage: Eukaryota > Metazoa > Arthropoda > Insecta > Diptera > Bombyliidae > Anthrax > Anthrax anthrax. Next base: position 17,536,235 of record OZ020121.1, read on the forward strand.
AAACAAAAAATAAAAAATAAAAAAAAAATAACACACAAGTAGTAATAACAATTAGTATGCACATATTTATTATCACTACTACTATTTTTAGTAGTAAAAAAGTATTTTAAATAAAAAAAATAACCACCTCACAAAGCCCAAAAAATGTGGTTTCAAAAAGAAATGTTTTATCTGTTTTTTGTTTGTAGATTTTAATGAATGAAAGAATAAAATTATTCAATGTAGACAAAGTATAATTTTCTGTTGTAAATACTTACATTTATACAGATATTACCATAGCCTATAATTTTATGTACATATGTATCTACAGAGATACTTTATTAACATACTTTATTAACTCTAGATTCATATACATATATTCTGGTACATAAATACATGAACATAGTATACGAATATATATAATATGTTCGTAATATGTACAACAATTTTTTTTACCTTCCATTTAGAAAATAAAAATTTTCTTCTAATTCATCTTTTTGTTTTTTATGTTGTTGCCTTTCATGTCATTTTGATATGTTTTTAAACAAATATAATAGGTGCTTAACTAACCGATCATTTTATATTAACATCAGAATTACAAACAAAAATGCAACACATGTGACAATGTAAAATGTTTTACCACATTACCAAAATAAAAAAAAATTAGAAAAAAAAAATTGAAAAATGTTATAAATTGTATATCCCTTAATATGAATTGAATTTTTATCGTATATATGTATGTGCATTGGCAAAATAAAAACAGAAACTGGTAGAATTGCCATCATGTGGTATAAAAATTCAATAAAAATTTTTAGTAAAAATACAGATATGTAGATACAAAATGTATAGTTATAAGTACACACATTTGTTTATGTTTGTAACTAATAATAATTTACAAAAAACAAAAAAAAAAAATTACAAAATTCACGTGTGTACATGTATATACATATCATACACAGAAGTAACAGCAGCAGCAACAACAACAGCGGCAGCAAATAATAAAAGAACGCAAACAAAAACAGAAAATAAAAACGACGACAATGCAACAACGATGATCCAAAGACGGTGATTATCAATGCTGATTATCAGGTGGAACGCGTTACGGTCATTTGTGGTATTATAACACCGCAATAACATTAGTGTATCACAACACATACATACATACGTGTAGTCATAAACATACGAACATATGTGTAATCAAGTACATACAATGTGTGTACAACAATATAATAAGTAATATATTCTACATCAGTTTATAAACAATAAGACCTGAAAACAGCAGTTTATTAAATTTAAGAACAAACAAAAAAATAATAATAAAACAGAATAAAAATAAAAAAATAGTAGAAATAAAAAATAAAAATTAGTTATAGAATAAACAAAATATGTGGAAGACAATAATGATATGATGATGATAAGAAGTAACTATATCTACAACCACACACCGACTCACATACTTTGTATCTAGCAACTAAAACAAAAATAATCTGCTACTTCTGTTCCTAATAAAAATTTGCTTTGTTTAAGAAAAAGTCCTTTTTTTATTCTCGTGTGTCTTTGATGATGATTTTTTGTCTTTTTTTGTTTTTTTTTTAATATGTTTTGTTCTTTGTTTTTGTTTTGTTTTGATTAATATTAACGATTATAATCTTATATGTTTATATGCACAATTAAATGTACCACCATCATCATAATTCAAACCGAATGATATGACCTATACTTTACATGTGTGTTTGTAATAATACTAATTTTTTTTTTATTTTTTATTGAACAAACATACCTACATATTATGTACCTTCCAATATGTTTAATTTTGTTACACTTCACCAGATGTTAAAAAGATGAATATCAAGTTTGTCGCTTAAAATTTAAGTATAAGCATTGAAATCTTTTGTTTTTTGTTTTCTCTATGAATATTGAAATTTGGGTGCTGTAATAGCAAATCATTAAAGAAGTAAAACAGTCATGTATAACATAAAATAATTGACTCTGTATATACATATGTATGTTTAAACGAAAAAAAAGTTATAAAAATCCAACAATTTTTTTTTTTGTATTTTTGATTAGAAATTATTTATCACGACAAAAAATGACCTTAAGGTAAATTGATTGCAATTTTATGCAATTAAAATGATATATGCGAAAAAGCATTTTTTTTCGTTTTTTTTTTTTTTTTTAGTGGTATTACGTACACATCTACGATGTATAGACATATGTATATGTTTTTATATACGGATGCTAGTTACAGTTAAGAAATCGATCGTAATTATTATTGTGTACATGATAAACTTTCAATAGATACATACCATTATTTAATATATGTACATATGTATATACTCACTCGTATATGCATAAATGTTTATAATCATGACGTTTTTTTTGTTAGTCTTTCTTTACTTAAGTGTTTTGTACCTTCATATTGTAATGCTCTTCTGGTTGCATACATATATTACAATTTATGTGTACATATTTGATTTTATTCATTGTAAACGTATGTACATATATGTATATATAAAGATGAACATAAACATAAGAAGGTGATGGTGTGTTATGCATATTATTGCAAAAAAAGAATAAAAATAAAACAAATAAGTAAGGCAAACTCATAACAAAATAAAAATAAAAAATAAAAAAATCAGTAGAAACAAAATATAAAAAAATGAAATAAATCCAAAAACCATTATTTTCGGTATTCAAACTCAATCAACATTGTTTAGTATATTGTATATAAGTATGTACTATCTGGTACTATACAATGCAAAAAAATTGCATGCATATTTAAGAACCTAAAACCATAAGAGAGAAAATAATGTACACACCACCACAACACAACACATAGCAATGTATTTAAAATCGATTAAAAAAAGCGGAGTACTTTTTCTGTTTTTTTTTTTCATCTTCATTTCGTTTAATATATATAAATGTTTTTGTATTTTTTTCTTCTACATACATATGTATACTCTTGTATATACATTTACATATGTACTTACCTTACATATGTATTTGTTATGTATATGTACATGAAGGTACAAAAAGATAACAAACATATTTTCATCATCTTAAGGGCAAATAATGATAAATTCTATTTGCAAAATAAAAAAGTAGAAGAAAGAAAAAAAAAAAGCGAAATGAAATCGCCTATAGACTATTTCACATTGTATCTTTTTCATATAGTACTTAAATACATACACATGTACAGGCAATTAAACTTTATGGATACTTTGTTATATTCAATATCGATAGTTTCGTATTAATTTCATGTTATTTTTAATCATTTTTTTTTGCTTTATTTTATTTTTATTTACTTTTTTATTTTTTTTTTTTTTTTCTAATAAGTACACTTATGAATATGCACTTATAAAATTATTTCGTCTTTATTTCCAAATTGTATTGTGTATAAGATAGGATCAGATAAATAGCTTAAAATTATACTTTCAATTTTACTTTATTTGTATGTTTTTAATTTTACAAAAATATAATAAAATCTTTTTCTTTAATTTTTTTAAAATTTGTATTCTTTTTTTTTTGTTTGTTGTTGTGTAAAAAAAAGTACAATTATTAATAACTAATTTTCAATAGTTACAATATTAAAATATCAGCGTATAAAAGTTAGTTGTATTAAAATGAAAATGTTAATAGCAATCAATCAATTCAGTTAGATATTATAGATTTTATTATACCTGTGTTCTTTAATTTTTCGTGAATAATAATATAGTAAAAAAAAAGAAAGCAAAAATTTTCCGTAAAATTTACACACATACATAAAAATGCTGTATATGTATGATTATAAAAGAAGAGACGATAAAAAGCAAGAAAAAAAAAGCAAAATTCCTAATTTTCGCCTAAAGGTATTTTGCATTTTTTCAATTTTAGTTTTATTTTATTTTTTATTTTAATTCTATCTAAATCGATTATATACGAACTATAATATAATATTGTTTTACTTATTCATATTTCATATTTGTGCATTTTTGTATGGAATGCACAGTTAAATGGTTTAAAAAAAAAAAAAACTGTAAAATTTAGATAATTGTATAAACCACAACAAAGTTTAATTTATATGATCTTTGGATACTGCATTATAATTTAGAGAAAAAGCATGCAAATAATAATAATTGGTCCTATTTTCATGAATACATATACATACATACGTATGTATATATACAACATAATAAACATAATTGGTTATATAAAGTGGGGTGGGTGGGAAAGGTGGCATTTTTCATCATCATGTTAGATTATTTAAATATAATAAGTATATTGTAATAGAGAATACCAATTTTTTTTTTTTTTAATATATAGAATCATTCAAATCATCATTGGTATCATCATCATCATCATCACCACAAAATAACAGCAGCTTTAGTATAAATATTATCTTTTTATTCTGCCTTTTTATACTTCAATTCAAAAATTTCAAAATGTATTTTTATATCTATATGTATGTATTTATAAAAATGAACGTATACATATATATGTACATACATACATATGTATGTATATGTTTGAATGGTATAAAGTTCAATTGTTCTATTATACATAGTTTATTCGCGCAACAAAACTTTAAAATAATAATAATAAGCTCAAGAAAAAAAAATAGTAAAGAACAACAAAAAATAAGTAAGTACCAAACATATAAGAAAAGCAATTTAATGCCTTAAGATGCTAATAACTATGACTTTAAAACAAAAACTTGGCCTAAGAAACATTTGTATAGTTAAATCGATTGAACATTATTATTATTGAGAGTGCACGACTTTTTTCACTTCTTTTATTTTATTTTAGCTATTTCGTTTGATTTTTTTTCTTTCTCTTTCTCTGCCTGATTATTTTATTTAATAATTTAGTGAGGAAAAACGATATGATGCTCATCATCACATTTGAACTTTGTACATTAATATGTACATTATATATACCCAGCACAATAACTATAAAGAAACAAATGGATCAGGCAAATAAGTACATACATACATACATTCATATTTACTCATATAGCAACAAAAATATATGTTTATATTTATATGTGGTATATAATGAATGCAAAATGATGTATAAAATTTGAAAAATGCAACAAAAAATTTTTATTTCAAGATTAATTGAACAAAAAGCAAAGTAAAAAATGTGAATTATTCCTTTTACACATTAAAAGTTTTGTATTTGAAATTAAGGTACAAATAGGTACATGCATATATGCATGTAGTTAAGTGTAAGTATAAATCTATAACTTATTATAGTACATTATATAGATATATATGTATGTACATACATGTGGATATTTTTGCTTGTGTACACATAACAATATTGTATTATATTGGGTGTATCGATTGTGTACCTATAATATTATTAATATGCAACAGATAATAAACACTGCAGGCATAAAATACTAAATCTAAAAAAAGAAGTAATAATAAAGAAAATTACAAAAAAAGCAACAACAAACAAAATGATGAAAAAATGGTAAAATTATTTCAACGATATAATTACTTTAAAAAACAAAAACCAAATACTTACTACATAGCCAGACAGACCAACCGTGTATAAATACGTATCAAAGTATCGATGTGTGTACGATTAAATATATGTATATAATAGGTATATAAAATTGATCCTCAGAAATATATATGGATATGTTACATATGCATTTTTTGTGCAAATATAAACATAGTTGATTTTATATATAATATATGAATTATTTTTTAGGCATTTAAAATGCACATGCTTTCGCTATATATGTATTGTTAACTTATGTACATGTGCTACTATTACATATGAGTATGTATGTATGTATATTACTGCAATGAATTTTTTTCATTTATATACATATGTGATACATTATGCATAATTATGATTAAAACTTAAATCCTTCTTGAGAAGATTTTCTGTGCATGTGGTGGGGTATTCATGTGTTATATGTACATATGTATGTATATATAATAAGTTTATTCCGTTTCTATACATCATGTACTAAATACAATATGTATGCATGTATTACAAACGAATAAATAATCATTGAAAAACTTTAAGGTAATTTTTAAAGATTCTATTTAACCAACAACGCGCAATAAAAAAAATTAAAAAAAAAAAAACGCATAATGTCCGAACATTGAATAAAACTAAATAATAATTGATCTCTATGCAATCTTTGTATTCATGTTCATATATACAAATTATAAATTATATATTGTATCTATACACGTAAGTATGTTAAATCTAAATTAAAAATTGAACTCAAGAGTTGAACTTATGCATATACATATATATACAAACATAAATACATGTATATGTATAGCTTTGTGAAAATTACCTGAAGCCACAAAAAATAATAACCGCATGAGCATATGCTCCAATTAAAGTTGGAAAAATATGTATGCAACAAATAATATGAAAATAAGCAATATAAAAACAAAAAAAAAAAAAAAAAAAAACAAATTGTTATGATCAAAATCAAATTGAAAAGAATAAAAAAAAAAAGTTAAAATTAGTGATTATCATGATGATGATGATGATGATGATGAAAATGGGTGAGAATGAAACAAAAATAATCTACATATTCTAAGTAAAAAAAAAGAAAAAAAGAATAAAAGAAAAATATAACAAAAAAAATCAAATAAAAGGTAAAATTAAATATAATCTATGATATTCAGAGATTTAAAAAAAAATTGTGTATAAATATAAGACTATTTATTTGTGTATACAAGTGCATATTCAAGTATATTACACATTACAATTATGTGCATTAAAGTGCATACCTTTGTATGTATGTATCTGTCAGGAATTCAGCAAAACTAATTTCATTTCTCACACAATTTTCAATTTGCTAGTGATTAATTTTTAATCCCTGGCCCTTCTTTGCCATCTTTTTCTTTCTTTGCTTGTATACATTTTTATCGTGTCTTATTTCTTGGATATGTGTACAATATGCACTTTTTGAATGTTTCGTTATGTTTGTCGTTGATCGTCACATATTGTATATAATGAACAAATTTGTATGTGAATGATATTTTATAGAATCATGTATTTATATACATTCTACATGGATTAATATATATTGTTATTCTTTTAGTTTCGGTAATTTTTACATTTTATACCGCTAAAAAAACATGATAAATGTAATCAAAGAGTTATTAAAACGTTTTCCCTTTCTGATTTCTGATGCATTTCTTAAATACTCCTTATTTTTATACAATGTATAAGTTTATTAGCATACACACAAATACATATTCAGATGTTCAATTTTTTTTTTGCTAACCTCAATTTTTGTATTTTTTTTTTTTGTTTTTTGCATTTTTTTTTTTTTTTTTTAAATTTTTAGTGTACAGTTTACCCTTGCGGCATATAAAAATTTACTTCCCAGCATTATTATAGACATATATGTATGTATATCTGCAATACGTAATGCATATTATGATTTGGTTGAATACACAACATAGTATTTGGAATTGATATTGCTCTTCTATGCTTGCTTTTCCTTCGTTTCTTTTAATATCTTATAATAATACGTACACATGACTATATACATTCTTAGATATCTATATTAATAATGTATACATATACATATAATTACACATACCATTTAGGAGTGCAAAATTTATTCCAGTAAATTTTGACGTACTTGACTTGTAGTTTTCATAATCTCAGCTCAAACTAAGAATGCACTTCGTTAGCACTCAGAACGTGCAAAGATTTTTGTTAAAATAATAATAGTAATGGTCGTATCATATTGCTCCACCAATTATCTAAAAGATTTGTATTCATTCTTTGATAGCCCCAAAAGCATATAGGGTCAATAATTTTCTTTCTATACTGCAACCACCCGCCAATATTTGTATAAATTATTTTTATTCGTAATTTTCTTTTCTTGATATTCATAATTGCTCTGAATACTAAAAGAATCATCGTAGTTCTTTGATTTATTTATTAGAAAGTAAATTATTAATCGCTTAATATACCGTATAAATACATAACAATTATTAATCCTATTATTATTAGAAATTTTTACAGAAAAATGAACAGTAAATACTACTATATAAATATTTACTTAATTATTTTTAGGCAAAAGATTTCCAAATTCTTTTGAATATATAGGATTACGTGAAAAATTTGATGGTGCTGATCTTTTGTCATCACAGTCAAAACCATACAACTATATAATACCATTACTCAGTCAGTCGGAATTTAAAAAACAAAACAGAGACTAATAATAAAACAATAACGATTACATATACAATGACCAATGACCAATATATAAGTATAGGTACTTCTTTAACTTTTTCCTATGAAAATGTTCAAAATGCATTAAATATACAATTTACCTTTAAAATATTACATTACACTTCATTTTTTAATCCTCCTGATTATTATCACAAATAGTTTATTTACTTATTTATTTTATTTTTATTAAATTAATTTTTCATTTAATACAAAATAAATCAAATAATAAAAGTAATAACGATGATAATAATAATAATAAAAAAAAAATGTAATATTTATTTATTTCCATCATACATACATACATACATATACAATATACCTACTTGCTACATAATAATACACTGTATATTATCATTTCCATTTATTAAAATTCCAAACTAAACAAATTTCTCACAAATCATTTTCATATTATAATTAATTAAAAACAAAACTCATAAAATGTAAAAAAAAAAAAAAATACGACGACAAAAAATATTTCATATAAAACAAAACCATTTATTCTCTCCCACACATATACACACAAATCATTATATTGTACATATACATACATACATACATATATTCATAATTTGTTTAACCTTCAATTTAATCAATTAAAAAAATCTTTGAAAACCATTAAGAAAAATGTAAATGTCAAGAAATTATAAAAAATGAAATAAAAAAAGTGTGGAAAAAAACAAACAAAATCTCTATAATACGTATATAATGTAGTACGTACGTAAAATCAGTATGAAAAAAAAATCACAGTACTATACTATGTACAAAGAAAGATACAGATAGATGTATAAAACGAAGTAGAAACAAAAAGAATGAACAAAAAAAAACAATAACAACAAAAACAAAATACTGTTTAAAAGAAAACGGGAAACCAAAATGAAAAAAAAAAATACTCCAAGAAATGAATTTCCAAGCTATTAATTTTCTCCCATCAAATCATGGATTAATGACCGACTAATTAATTATATTTTCAAAAACTTATCAACGGTTTGGGCAAGAAATTTTATTGCCGCACCTCATCGTCATCGTCAATACTAAATATATATGTAGATATGTATGTACATTCGAGTACATGTAATATACGTTTGATAGTACATTTTTTTATACTTATTTATTTTAAATAATACTATACCAGGCATATTAAGTAAGAAAGCAACAGTGTAAATAGCAACATCAACAAGAAGTAGCAAAATACATATTGATTAAAAAAGAAAAAACTATGAATAGAAGCAGCATGTACCATATGATAATCTAACAAAACATAAAAAAGAAAAAAGTAAAAATTATATAAAAACAATAGCAACAGCATCAAACACGAAAACAAAAACAATCACAGTTTTATAATTTCTTCGAAAATCTTTTAGTCTTAATTGAGCGTCTCAATGTAATTTACTTAAATAGAGGGTGACGACGGTCAAATAATTTTTATTATAATTTTTTTTTTATTTAACGAACATACAAATATCTTTTTTCAAACACATGTCTATATATTTTCATCATCATTCAAAATATCTGTACGCACATAAATACAAATGTATACAAAAATTATACTGTATATCATAGCCATTATCATTATCATCCTATAGACAAAATGAGGGTCCTATATTTTAAATAACAATAAAACATTTCTGTTTCATTTACAAAAAATATATATATGTATATATTCCTATTTTTTTTTGGTCCATACTTCTTTGTTTTATTTCTTTACTTTTAATTTTTCCTTTCTTACTGGATTTTTTTTTCTATTATCATTTTACTAAATTCTTCCGTACAATAATTTACAAACAAAAAAAGTACATACCAATATTATACCACTACCCCAAACACCAAAAAAGAGTAGCAGCAAGCAAGCAAACAAACCGACCATTATCATCATCATTCAGTAAAGTGAAAGCATAAAAAACAATTAAAAATATATTTAAATTCATGAGTTGACTAACACCCCCTTACTTCTGTTTTGTAATTAATTTACCATGTCGTTATTATACTTCAGTTTACTTGTAATTATGTAGATTCATTTATAAAGTTTATTTTGGTTTTTGTTTTCTTTCTGTTGCTGTTTTTTTTTTTTAACACCTAAAAGCATTTATAATGTTTATAGTATGTCCTGTTCAGATATTCAAGGAAATTTCGTCATAATCATTAAGCATATTTTTTTTTATGTTCACAAAATCTCATTTTATATATGATAGAGAAAAAAATCGTGTAGCAAAGAGACACAAAAAAACTTGGTAGCCTTATGGCAACCGAAAACAAGGAAGAAAAATAAAAGGGTTTAATCGTTTTTTTTTGGTTTTTTTTTTTTTTTGAAGTTTTTCTTTTCTAGACTTTCATCGTTGTTATCGTTTTGTTTTTTCTTTGCGCTTTATCGCCTTTTCATTTTTTATTCTAGCTTAGCTTTTTGTTGCTTTGTTACAAAAAATATTTGCGGTGTATGACATTTTTATAGGGAATGGAAATCTGTTTCACATTTTTCTTTTTGTTTTTCCTCGGCTAAAGACAAGAAAAACTGTGAGAAAATAAAACATCAATTAAAAAAGAAAGCAAATATAAAAATAAATGGAAAAAAAATACAGGAAAAGGTTTGTCCGTTGTCGGGTTCTATTTCAATATATGTATATTTTTTTTTCTTTTAAATGTTTAATGAAGATTTTATAAAGAACAAGCGAAAAAGAAAGGAAGTAAACGACAAGCAAAATAATGTGAAGTAATTAAAAATGAAACTGTTTACAAAGTTTCAATGAGAAGAAGGATTCTTATTTGTTTTTGTTTGATTACATTTTCTTTTTTTACATAATTTTTATTTTATTGTTTTGTTTCTTTACTGGTGTTGTTTTAATTGATGATTTAACTTTGGATACCTATCATTTACACTGGTTTATTTATTAAATGGTTGGCTACACCAGCTACTAGTTGATTATTAAATACTCACACCATTTATTATGCGCCATTATCCTTGCTTAATGATGATAATGAATAATAAAAATTTGAATAAAAAAGTGTGAAATTTTGAGCTTTTAAATAAGGGTGAAAAAGGTCATGAGAAATGAAAATAAAACAAAATATTGTTTTTTATTACAAAAATGAAGCGTAGAAACAAGTAATTTTTTTTTTCGTATTTGTTTATACTTGATGACTTTTACACGTTTTTTTAATCTTTAAATTTGATTTGATTTTTCTTTTTGCCTTATTTTAGATGAAAATGTGAAAATTTTTCTGTACGAAGAAATTAAAATAAACAGAAAAAAAAACTAATTTGATTAAAAACGAATTAAAAGATTTAAATGAGAATAAAAAAAAAAGAAAGTAGATAACGTGGACGTGCACAGGAATTTTTCTTTGGGTTGTATTTTTTTTTTTTTTTTTTTTTAATATGGAAAATTAAATCTCGTTGAAAACGAAGGGAGATTAAATTTTTCTTTCACATTTCCGCTTAAATGCATAATAATGATCAGATTAAGGATATTAAATTTTAATAATAATTTTAAAAAATACGATGTAATTATTAAAATGACATAGTACAAAGAATACAATTGTGTGTTATGGTAAGTGATTCGAATGAGAAAAAAAAATTTATATTAAAACAAAAAGGATTTGGAGTTTTTTTTTTCTGGAGGTTTATTTTTTATTCTTTCGTTTTCTTTTTTCAACCCTTTGGAACCTTTCGCCTTTACTTTAATTATTTTTTAAACAGTTTTTATATTTTTTGAATTTGTTCATATGTTACTTATCTTGCTTCATTTTATTTTTGTTTTTTTTTTTTTTAATATATTTATTTCCAATTTATTATTTTTCTTTAATTTTCGTTTTATTCTTTATTATTAGCATTATTATTATTTTTTTTTTTTGGAACAAAATACGCATATTTTTATGATCATAAGATGGGGTAACACATAACATAACATAAAAATATACATTAAACTTTGATCATTTTCAATTTAAAGTGTGAGTCATTTAAAAAGTGCACATTTAAGAGAAAACTTTTTTTTTTTTTTTTTTTTTTTTTTAATGAAAAAAAAAATTTCTGAAAATAAAGTAAAGCAAGTAAAAATTATTATTATTTCTTTGGAGTATAAAGGTGGGTGGATTTTGAAATATTCTGATAAATATCCGTACGTACATGAATATGTATGTATGTAATGATATATTTATATCTATGTATGTATGCGTATATCTAAAGTAAATTTATAACGAAACGAAAATAACATACATTACACATTATATTATGCTTTCATTTTATAGTATGTACATAAAATTTTTATCCAGTGTTATTTTTATTTTTGTTTTTGTTTGTTTTCTTTTAGTTTTTGATTTTTATATTTATATTTTATTTTTTAACGTTTTTTGATTTTTGTATTGTTATACGGCTAAGATAAAATTTAATAATAAAGCAGTATGAAGATGAAAAAAAAAATAAAAAAATAAAATAAATAAAAAACAAAAATTAGATATATTATATGTAAAATATGCATAAAATAGAGAATTATCTTACGTATGTACATATACAAAATATAATAAGAGAATTTACAAATAAATAAATGGCTTAAAAAATGAGACAAACAAAAAGAAAAAAAAACGTAGATCAACAGAAATATTAACAACAGAACGAAATATAAGGAAAAATATTTGTAAAACCTCTTAAATTTTCACTTATATATAATAGATTATATTATGAGCTAAAGACATCATACATTTTTTTTTTATTTTAAGTAAAAAAAAAAAATTTTTTTTGTACACATAAGTTATAGTAAAAGAAAAAATCTTACTACAGAGTAGTTACAATAAATTGTGTATGTTATATGTACATAGTATTTTATACACAAACAATGTATTTATATGTACATATGTACATATATATGTTTTAACATAAGCGCCACTTTATAAATTTTCTTATCCCCACATACATACTGATGTATCTATATACATACATATCATAGTATATGTATATTTTGTAAAATGTATGAATATAAACACATTTATTATAAATGTATTGGATATCAGACGTTCGCATATATACATACATATGTATGTATGTACATATATCTACATAGGTACATTTTATTATATTTTTGAAGTGAATGAATGAATGAATGGATGGATGGATAGATAGATAGATTGGTTGTAAAAAAAAAAAATAATAATAATAAAACAGTAAATGTGTCTATACAATGTTGATGTCTGTTATGTATGTACATACATATCAATGTGTACACGTACAATTCTTTTTTTTTTTATCTATCAGGTAACAAAATCTAGCCCAAGTGCATGTCCGTTCAAGAAAATTGTCTAGACAGTTAGTGAGAGTACATAAAAAAAATGAAAAGAAAACTTATAAATGTTCACCGGTACACATAATATACAGATTCTGTATATCTGTACCACAATGCAAATACTCAAACCTACATATGAATGGTTTTGATGATTTTTTTACTTTTCTTATTTTTGTAAAAAAAAAAAAAAAAATTTTTTTTTTTTTTTTTGTTATGTATTTCTTATGATATCGATATATTTATTGCAAATAAAATCGAATAATATTATAAAAAAAAAAATATACGTGAATATAAATAGATTTAAAGTTTTTTGTGACAAAAATAAAAATGCTTTCTAGAGTATTTTTTAATGCATATGACGAAGAGAAATCAAAGAATAAAACTCAATACTATGTTTAGTAAATATTTTGTTTTTTAAATAATGTGTGTTATTTGTTTGATGCAATATTGAAAAAAAAATAAAAGTAATTGCAATTAAATAATCTAAAATATATAATAGATGAGTACGTATACTTACTATTGGATACTTTATTTAGGTTAACGCATATTCTGTTATCTGAAAATAAAAATACATATAAAAAAATTACAAACAATTAAAAAAATGAATAAATTAAAACAAAACAAAAAAAAAATTCTCGAGCACCCTGCATATGCAATAAATGCTTGGTATAAAAAAATCCTTATATTTTTATTTCTTCGTTACAACATTCAATTTTATCGTCTTGTTATTTTCAAAAATTATTTTTATTTTTTTTTCCATTTTAGTTCTTCAACATTTCATGTTACTTTTAAAAAGTAATTAATAATTTTAAAACAAAAAATATTTATAAATTTCCATCAACCACACCTTAAATATTTTATTTAATTTATCCTAAAAAAACATAACAACAACAAAAAATGCAAAATTAAAAGAACTGAATAAAATTATTTTTTATGTAAAAATTTTTTAATGTTTTAGATTATGATATGCGATAATATACAGTACACATACATATACATGTACAATACGTGGAAAGTAAGACGATCATGATCATAATAATATAATAATAATGATGATGATGATGATGATCGTTATTGATTATTATGGTTATAAGATGACACCATGATGAGGATGCACATTTATATGTATATGTACTTTAAATAAAAATTAAGAAAAAAGAAATTGAATATTTAAAATGATGTTTATTCCGTTACAGAAATAAGAAAAAATTTTGTATGTACATTTTTTATATACGTATACGTTTCTCAAATATCCAGTAAAAAAAAAAGGAAACTTGATTTTACCTTTTCTTTCAGATCATTAAAAATAAAAATAATTAAAAATAATTAAAAATAATTATAAATGAAAAATACGTAAATTTTCAAGAATATTACTTAAATAATTATGATTATAATTTTGAAATTTCTTAAATTAAAAAAATCTACATAGTGCATATAGTTATGTATGTACTTGGATGCATACATATTTCTGTGTTTATGTATATGTATTTTTATAGTGTTAACATATATATACATATGTATTTGTTCCTGTCATACATGTAGATTTTTAATTTTATTTATTTCGATTGACATCATTTAGTAGCATACATCTTAATTTGTTTTTACTATTATTATTGTATTATTATTTTACAATGTTTTTTTTTTCTTTAATTTTATTGCTATATTTTTTTAAATTTATAATCTTTGATTTTTGAATATGTTTTTTTTTCTATTTTTCTTTTCACACTTTACTTTATAAAAAAATTACATATTTATATAAATATTCATCACATTTTTGTTTTTCGCGTTTGAATAAAATACGAATAAAAGAAACGGAAATCGTTAAATTAAAATTAAAAGAAAAGGAAAAAAAAAAACAAAACATTTTGTTTTCTGTTTTTCTTTTCTAACAAATAATGTATTTTATACATTTTAATTTTAATTTTTCAAATATTTATTCTGTGTTTTTTTTTTATTGTTTCTATAACAATGTAAAAAAAAACGGATTTTTATTTTCTTCACATATCGAATTAGAAAAAAAAGTCCAAAAAAACTAATAATGATGATAATAATAGCACATATAAAAATAAAAATAAACAAAATAAAAAAATAAATGAATATCAACTTAACGTTTTAATGTCAACACAACATATTATAATTTTATTATCATATACATACATATAAGTATATGTAAGTACATGTAGGTATGAATATACACACGTACAATAATTTTATTCCTTTTTATTTACACGTAGATACACATACATATGTATATCGAAAATACAAAAAAAAAGTTCTCTGCAAACATGCTAATGTGTTACTCATGCCCATATATACATATGAATTTTATAAATACAGTACACTCTCGCAACATACGATTGATCTTAAACAATTCGGGTAAGTAAGAGATCTGTCCAGTCCTGTCGACGAAATATGCATATTTAAATCAATAAATATATATTTATATAATTCTGTATTCATCATTTATACAAAAATTAGTAGTGAAATGTACTACATAAGAAATGAATAAATAACTTAATTATCATCTGTATTTTTATTATATTTAGTACCGAATTACCGCATGTGTACTGTATTTTATATTGAAATATTTTGTATGTTTATCCATTTTTTCTTGTTTATATTGTGTTATTATTATTAATATTGATTTGTATTAATTTTATTGAAATGGAAAAAGTCACACCTTTTGCTTTAAATATTTGTAAATGTGGATATGTGCTTATGATATGTTTTTCTGATCTTCTTTTTTTTTTTTTTTTGTCAAATGAGAAACATATAAATGTGAATAAGAATCATGAAAATGTTAATGATAATGATGATGACCACAAGAGGAAAAATACAAAACATATTTATGTATATTAAGGTATGGGGCACATATCTTATACTGGTATAATATTTATAAAAAACTAAAAATTAAAAAATATAAATTTTAAGAGATGAGAAAAAAAAAATAAAAATTAAGAAAACAAGATAACACAATAAACAAAACGAATGAAAAAAAAAACATTATATATATAAAATAAAATAAAGATAAAGATGAAAAAAAAATAAAAAAAAAAGATAAAATAAAACACAAATTTATGAGACGATTAACAATGATCATTCATACCATTGATGAACCATTCCATAATTTTATTCAGTGTACACACACACACACACATAAATACATGAAAAAATTTAAACAAAAACCATTAAGAAAAAAAAATCAAATAAAATAGATAAATACACATATGTACATATATGTATGTACATTTTATGATAAAATATAAATTTTCAAAGTTATAAAAATTATATCTAGTATCTGTAATATAATTTATAACTATGTATACAAAATGTACATCTTTGTATACTAAAAAAAAAAAAAAAAAAAAACAAACAAAACAAAATCTATTGATTTACAATATGTATTTAATATTTTATATATTATTATGTTATTATGTATCATCATCATTAACATATCATAGTTTTCTAGATTTTCTTAAAAAAAAAAAAAAAAAATGAAAATGATATTTAACGTAAAACTAAACACTATTTTAATGGTTTAAAAGAGCATACATGTATGCGTGCATGCATATACGTAAATTATTGTCACCTATTTTTTAACACAATTTGACATTATCTATAACTCATTTACATTTATGTAACGTTAAAAAAAAGTGTCAACAAAAGCGTGTGACTTTTATCAAATATACACGAAAAAAAAATTATTAATATGTATGTTATTAAAAGAAAACAAAAATTAAAGTGAAGATCGAATAATTATGAAAAATTGAAAATTACAACAAAACAACAAAAATGCAAACAGAGATATGTATGTACATATGTAAAAAATATATATGTACATACATTTATCATTTAAGAACTATTAATAAATTCTTATCAATTTTTAATTTTTTTTTGTCTAGAATTCATGGAATTAAACTTCAATTGAGAAAATTGAAGTATTTAGTTCAAACTTTTCTTAGCATGATGTACACATACCTAGATACATACATATGTATGTACATATGTATATCGTGAATTAATTTAAATAAGTTTATATCATTGCATGAAATCATCATTAACAAAAAATGTATATTTTTTTTTATTTCAATTTAAAAATATCTATTTTTTTATTAACTATGAGAAAATTCAAATTTCTTATTTTTTTTTTTAATAATACAGGGTGTTTCAGAATAAGTACAATACTATGATATAATGTATCTATAAATGCATGTAAGTATATTTTTTAAAAATATTTTCACATCATTTAAATATGAATGAAAAAAAATGCACACACACATCATTTTATAATTATAATAATGATTAGAAGAAAATAATGTAAAATGTATTTAATATGTAATACTAAACATATGATGATGTTATAAATGATAATACATTAATCAATCGATTAGTATTCACAGTAAATAATAAGTAGATGCATGGAAACATTAGATACATGATATCTGTATGCGTATATGTATGTACATGTGTATAAACACAAATTTATATGTACATACTCCCAGATTATCTATTTATAAATCTAAATTTATTTTTAATCGATTTCATTTTCTATTTAGTGTTTTTCTTTTCATATTTTATTGTTATTTAAATTTTTATTGAATTTATATTCATTTATTAATTTATTTATTTATTTATTTTTTTTTAAATTGAAAAATAATTTGTTTTATTTCTATTTTATTTTATTTAAATTGGTCATTTATGCATGCATTACAACATTATAAGATAAAGGAAATAAAATACCCACAAAAAAAAAAAAAAAATAGAAAATACACTTACAGCTGAATTTTGATTTTTCTTTTTCTCAGATAAAATAAAAACGTGTGAAAAATTATTAAAATATACTCAAAGCCAAATTGTGAAAATATTAAAGAAAAAATATCAAAATTTTCAATTTTTAAACGTATTTCAAAACATATTCAAAATTTTAAATTTAAACTGTATGCGAAAATTTATTTGACATACACAAAGGAAATTGTAAGTCATGTCATATCAATAAATTTCAATTTAGCTTTCAATATTTAAAAAAAAAAAAATCATCACAATTTTTTGGAAAAAAAAAAGAAAATACTCTTAGTTGTCAGGATTCAACCAGGAACAGAATCAGGTTTAGAGGTGATCAAAATTCATTTTTAGTCTGATGAAACGAACTTTAAACATTTATATACAGCTGGACAAACGCTTTATCTTTAAAATTGTACCCAACGCTCGTATACCCGTTAATTTAAAACCTTTCAAAGTTAATTAAAAATTATTAATTGTCATAAAGGTGACTTGAAAACGATAAACGAACGAAATTGAAAAAAAAAAAGAGAAAATAAATAAATAAATGAAATATAAAAATATAAAGCTAAAAAATAATAAAAAGTCACACAAATCATAAAAAATGTATTTCTCAATTAGTAAAGTAATTAAATCCTTTTTTTATGTCATTTCCATTTGCTGTACTTTTGCACACGATATAGTGATAAATTAAACTCATATGCAGACATACGCGTATGCATGTATGTAAGTGAAAACAAGAAAAAAAACGTTTTTTTTCATTCGAGAATAAAAAATTAATTCTTCTTCTTACGGTTTCTTATTATTTTTACACATTTTATTATCAATACACGAGCACATATTTATACCATCTTCATCATCATCATCTTCATTATTGCTTTCATCTTATTTAAATTAAATTCGTTTTGTTTTTCCTTTTGATTTTTTGCCTTCATAAAAATCTAAAAAGGTGTTTTTTATGGATCTTTTCAAGTATCCTTTTTATCTCATTTTAATATTTATTTTACTTTTAAATATTTCTATTTTTTTATTTGTTTTTATTTTTATTTTTTATTTTTTCTTAATACGTACCAATGCTAAATTTAGCGTGTTTAATTATAAACTTATTTTTATATACATTTACTAAATATGTGTGTACATCATAAATCTGTCTATGTACGAGTACATGCGTACATATTTATATAAATTTGTTTATAATTGTTTTTTTTTTTTTATATATTAAATTTTTTTTTCTGAATTTTTATATGTAGGTAATTGAAGTAAAAAAAGACAAGAATTGAAAATTTATGCGAAATAAAAATTCTGTTTATTTTAATTTTTCTTAAATTAAAAATCACAAATTTCCAATTTTATAATTTGTAATTTAACACCGATATATTCGCAATAAATTTTAATCAATTTTTTTCTTCTTTTTGCTCAACAATTAATAAATTGAAATACTTTTCTTTTTTTACGTTTTCTTTCGTATATACGTCTGTTTTACATCATCTCATCAATTTTTTTATATAGACATTTTTTTCACTTTTAAAAGAAAAATTCAATAACATTAACTTTCAATTATTTCTTATTTCAATGAATTCCTATATTACACACATTATTTATGCTCATATTTTTGAATGAAAATTAATATCATTTTTTCTTCAAATGTTTTTTTTTTTTTTGCTTCCTGAACAGTTATTTGTGATGTAATACACGTTTACATATGAAATATTAAATAAATTAAATAAAAATTCGTTAAACAAAAAACAAAAAAAAAAAGATAAAATAAAAATAATATGAAATAAAGAAAAAATCTTAAAATTAAAATTAAAAATTTAACCAAAAATAATAAATAATAATAATACAAAAAAGAAAAACAAAATAAGAAAATGAATGAAAAACAGGGCAGAAAAAATAAAACAGATAAACAAGCAAAAACAAATAAAAGCAGTTTAAAGGTGAGAATCATCATATTAAAATGTGTGTAGAACAGAACACAAAATATATTAAATAAAATAAATTGACCAAGAAATAACGCATGTACATATTAACAAACAAACAAAAAATTGTGCATTTATGTATTTAAAAATATATAATGTTATATTTGTATGTATTGGTAATATGATGGTACGGTACATCAATTTAAAAAACATCATATAGATCAGTAGAAGTTGGTTAAAGATAATAATAAAAATTCTCTTTTTTAAGGAATTAAAAGAAGAAGGTAAGTTAAGGTTAGTTTGGCATCATCATCATCATCATCATGATTGCAGAAAGTTAAAGATGAAAAAAGCCAAATACCTTGCAATAATATTCATTTAAGATTGTACAAAGTAAAAAAAAAAAAAAAGGAAAAACAAAAACAGCTAAAATGTGTATGCAATATTCGTATGTGAAGAATTTTTTAATTTTATTTTTTGAAAAAGTTGTTTATAGTTCGATCAGTTTTATAATGTTTAATAATACATATGTACATATGTATTGATCCTATACGTATGCGTTTTTTAACATATATGATGTACGATACAATATATTAATTCATATAAGTACAATACCTACATATGGATAAATACTTCTATATTATATATATGTATGTACATGTACAATATATATATTTAAGGTACATGTAATACGTACGTACATACATACATATCATAAGCGAGCCACTTTGAAGGTGTCATTTTAACGATCTTAACCGTTTCTTTTTGTTGTATTCACATACAAACATATGTATATGTATTTATACGATTTTGGAAAAAAAGAAACAAAAGAAAAAACTAGAAGAAAACTCTGCATTTTATTTCTTTTTTTTTTTTTTCAATTTCTTACAGAAGAATATATTCGAAATAAAAGCTTTTTTTTCTTCTTCATTATAGCTCTGATCTGCATCATTTTTTACAATATCTTTCAAACATTGTTTTATTTTATGTATCATACATACATATTTACAATTTTCTAGATGTTGCACATAAACATATCTTTTTAGATCAGGGATATAAGCGATCTCCATTACGAATGTATTATTGGAGATCGGGAATGTATTATTATTGTAAGCAAAATTTTTATAGATGTAACGTTTGTCATATCCCTGATATAAATATATTGTTGTATATATCGAATGTGATGTATATACATACATATATGAAATAGTTTAATATATGTTTTCAATATGATGCCCTTTATTGTTGTTGTGTTGTTTTTATTGCCTTCTCTGAGTTCTTTTTTTCTTATTCATTTCTCTTGCATTGTTGTTAATCTATAACTATGTATATAATAAAAAGTCGCGCGAATTACTTAACTAAAAATGTAGGTGGTTTTTCAACTTTGTTACCATTTTAGTACGTAATATACATATGTACATATGTGCTTACATACATACACAGACAGTTCAGCATACAATATATAATGCAATGACTGATAAGAACTCATCACAAAATGTAACAATTTATGCAATTTAATGTATATTCACTTTACATTATACACATATGTATGTATATGTTCATATACATATGTATATATCAGTGCACACGTATTATAATTGGTTACAAATACACATAAAAATATTTTGTATTAAAATGCATATAAGAAATATTTAAAAATGACATTTTCATTTAAAATGAACAAACAAAATAATAATGATGTAGTAATAAGATGCAAAAATATTATGCAAATATTTATAAACTTATTGGCTTGCGCACTAAATAATCAACTGTATAAAATATATGCTATAAACGTGTATTAAATGTGCATGTATAAATGTAAATACATACATATATAGATATATGTATATAGTATATTATGCACATGTATTACTTTTGAACTTGATCCCACTGTAATATATATGAATTTTTCAATCAATTTTTCAATTATTTATGGTCACAAGTTATTACACATTAAAAATTTATTGATATTAATTTTTTTTTTTGTTTACAAAATTAATTGTAAAAATATTTTATGTAGATATGTATGTACATACATATGTACGTACACATAATGTACGCATGAAATTTTTCATTACGAAAAAAAAAAAGAAAACAACAAGAGCATAAAATTTAAAAGCTAAATGGAAAATTTATTATTATTCTTAAAAAACTTTTCCTAAATCTAGAAAAAAAAGTATCCTTATTTGTACTACAATAGAATTTTTGTATTCAAAAATATGTTATCCTTAAATTGTATGAAAGAAAAAGAAATAGAAATTAAAAAAAAAAGCCAACTATATCGATTTTTTAAAAATTTCGAAAAAACGTAATGAGATAAAAATAACAAATAATATATAATGTACAGTACATTAGCAATTTAATTTAAAGCCCAACCTTAAGTACATAAATATAATTATTTACTAATAAGATTGATTATGCACACTCACAGACGCACATAATGATACAGTGATCAAGTTTTTTACATATCTTGAATTCCTCCCCATTCACTTTCACCTTCTTATTTATCCCTGATCCATCTATGTATATCATACATACATTGATTATGCTATACGCTATACCAGCTACATAATGTACATATGTATGTAGGTTTTATTACCACTGCTACTAGTACATACATATGTATGTATGTATATGTATATTTCAAATGCTATCTATCACTTCAATTTAATTTTCATTTTTTCTACTTCTTTTCTTTTCTATTTTTTATCCTTTTACAGTATATTCAAGAATGATACATAATTAAAAAAAAAAAACCAAGAAACTGAAATAAAGAAAAATAAATAAATTTCACATATACACATTAAAAAGTTGCTTTTTTTTCGTATTTTAAAAAGCAAAAAAAAAAAAATAAAAAAATAAATAAATCGAATATTCGACAGTTTTTGATGATATAAGCATGAAAAAAAAAACCAGAGGGTAATTTTTTTTCGCATAGAAAATAAATTTAATACACAAGCACATGTACCCATGCATCGTATACATATACTTAAATATCAAATGAAAAATAATGTACGCATATCTAATAATAAAAAGGAAGGATAATAATGATGATATAGTAATATGATAGTGGTAAAAAAATTTAAATGACGAAAAATAAAACGTACACATATAAACATATAAATACACAAATATGTATGTATGCATATATCAATAAATTGGATGCTTACTAAAAATAAAAAACGAAAAATAGAAAAAATATTTTCTTTTGAAACGATATGTGATACTACATATAATGCTAAAAAAAGGATTATATTATGTGTGTACATGTATTGTATCATTCTACAACAACAATGTAACAAATAAAATCCTTATAGAAAATATATGTATTTATCAAAGGACTAAATTGCAATTATTTTAAAATCCATATACATACATACATACATATGTATATGCGCATAAATGAGAAAATACAATTTATTACAATTCATTTTCGCATATATGTATGTACTGTATGTATACTCTTTTTCTATTAACATTTCAAAAAATAAAAATGGCACAAAAAAGTAAAAAAAAAAACAAATCGTAAAAAGAAAATTATCAATATTGTACGGGGCCGAATTGTATAAAGGACGAAATTATCAACGTTTATACGTGTGTACGTACTACATGTATTTTATTGCGAAATAATATTGATTGTTGTTTACTGTATACTGCACATATTTAGAAGGGAAAGAAAAAAATTGTCAACTTGAAAAACAAAAAACAAAAAGAAAAATCACATTCAATACATACATATGTAGATGCGCGGAAAAAAGTGTACACATATGCAAGCAATGTACATTAATGTACGT
This sequence comes from Anthrax anthrax, assembly GCA_963971155.1. Taxonomy (NCBI): domain Eukaryota; kingdom Metazoa; phylum Arthropoda; class Insecta; order Diptera; family Bombyliidae; genus Anthrax; species Anthrax anthrax. The sequence continues at coordinate 17,560,184 of OZ020121.1, forward strand.
ATACGTTTGTATATTTGTTTTTGGAATGGGGTTTTTGATTTACCGTTATTATATGCCAAGTACGCCGCCAACGTATTTAATATTGCTTAGTTCAATTTTGTATGTTTTTATTTTCTGTTTAAAAAAAATATATGTCTTTTCTTGTTACCTATTGGAATCAGAAGTGGAAAAAGTTTTTTGTATATAAACATTAAAAATACATTGACATTTTGCATATATATATATTTTTAATATGTACACTAAATATATGGTACTTAAACGTATGCGCTATAAAATGAAAATGAAAGAAAACTCTAAACCTTAAGATGATGATAAAGAACGTTTATACATTTTTTTTTTTTTTTTTGCTTTCTCTTTTCCTGTTTTTTTTTCTTGATCTTCTAAAGAGCTAAAGAGCATATTTGATCATTTTCCTTATACTTCCATCATTATTATCATCTACATCATCCCACTACTAAAAAACATCATATTTACCAGCGAAGAACATTTCTTTTCTAATTTTATTTTTTTTTATAATTCCTCATTACTTTTTTTTTTTATCTTTTTCTATATCAAATTTACCACCTTTCACATTTCTCACACTTTAAATTTTTTTTCCATTTTTGCTATGTTTTTATTCATCATCATCAACATCATATCTTAGTAGTCGTCGTCATCATCTCTCCTTCTTCTAAAACTTTTCTATTTCTATTTTATTTTTTATTTTATTTTATTTTTTTTTCTTGTGTAAAGGAAACTTGAATATATAAAAAATCTTTTAACTGTAATACTAGAAGACTATGGTATACAACAACCTCGTAATTCATATATACTAACAAAACAAAGAAAAAAAAAACAGAATCAGAGTCACACAGTTGGAGCTAAAGTCTAAATGAATTCATTCTCTATACACTGCTGATAACAAAAAGGATAATAATGGGGTGGTTTAGCTTAGCTGCTTGCTTGTACACTACGCTTGTTTGCTTAAATTTTTTTTCCTTTTTAGTTTTTTTTTTATTTCATTTCGTTTCTACACTTTCTAATATTTTTTATTCATTTTCTTAAAAAAAAAATCTTCATTTCGTTCCTTTTTTTGGAGGAAATATAATGTATGTAAGGAATAAAACTTTGCCAAGTGCTTGATGGTTATAATGGAGGGAGGATATGGTTTGATTTTGAGTATTTTAGTATTTCAGTATTTTTTATTTTTCCAAACTCATACCATCATATAATATTTTTCTTTGCCTTGTCTGATCAGTTTTTTTCTGCCCTTTGCTTATATTTTTCCACTTTTTCATTTTTCCATACATGTATGAACCTATGTATGTACATGTTTCGTATTGTGTATGTCCATAATTTTTCCTCAACCACCCTTAAAGAAGAAAAAGTTAAAAAGAAATATAAAAAAATTATTTAAGAAACGTATATGCTGCTATTCAAAAAACAGATAAGAGAGTCGTTGAGTCATTGATTATGAAAGAAAGAGATAGTAAATAATACTAAAATGAACATACATACATATGTACGTGCAAAGGACTAAAACGATTTTCAAACATATTAAAAATAGAAGAGGTAAGAGCGGCTAATAGGCAACTTATTATTATTTTTTTCTTTTTCTTTTTTATTTATTTATTTATTTATTTTTTTTTTTTGAAATATTATATAAGAAAAGTAAAAAAGACTTTATAGAAGTATATGCCACAAAAATGGATATGTAGAAAAAAACAATAATATACGTACGTATGTATACATATAATGTACATACATATATGGGATGAAGGAAAAGTTAAACGGTAACGATGATGATGATGGGTGACATGGTGGATGCAGTGGAATTGATAAGGTGGTAAAAAATCAGAAAAAAGAAGAGTAAAAATCTTCTAAAAATAGTGAAAAAAATGTATATGAATTATATTATAATGAGACGAGGGGCAGAAGGCAGAAAGATAATACTCTCATATATGACTAAAGAAACGGCACAATTCATATATCGACATCGACGACTTATAATAATATGAAAAAATTTTGCTCCATCATATACATATAATTCGTTATTTTCTCCCATTTATTATTTTTTTCTAGATTTAACAATTACAACAGGAGTTATAGCTAGCTAGCTACATTATAACTTTAGCTGGGAGTTTAGCTAGTTAGCTAAAAAAACGTATGATACGAAAAATCTGACCAAGGTATGAGACATGGAGACTTATGATAAAAAATTGAAAGGATGTAATGATAAGGTGGCAAAGGCATTTATTATGTATTTAAGTGTATACTGTGTGGTACGTATGGAAATTGGAAATGGGGTGATTTTGATTACGATGGGTATACGTGTATACATATGTATGTAAAAAAAATGCTGCTGGCTAATACTAGCTACATACATGAGTTGGCTAAACCTTTCACCCCTCTTTTAGTACTACCTGCTCGCCGGTTGATTTTCAAGAAAATTTTCTTCAAAAACGACGATACACAATAAGATATGAGCATACAATAATGACATATGTGTTCGTATACGTTTCATACATGTGCATATGTTTGTATTGTCATATAGGACATAAAGGGAACTAAAGACTTATACTCGGCGACTCATATATGAAATAATTTTCGTTTTTCCATTTTTTCTTTTCTTATATTTTTTATTTTTTTATTTCCATGTTTAACTTTTTTTCTTCGTTTGTTGATGGAGTCACCCAACAGAGGTATACTCTTTTCTTTACAAAAAAAAATGTTTTTTTTTCATTTCGTTTGTTTTCCTCGTTTTTTTTTTTTTTTTTTGTTTACTTCTTATTCCGTATTTTGTATATTTTTATAAAGTGATGTAGAAGAAATAAATGAATGAATGAAGAAGAAGAAGAAGAAGAAAAGGGATGATGTTGGTTATGTGCATCGTTTTTAATATGTTATGTTTAGGGGGAGGAGGGTGGGGGTGATTATACATAACATACATGAAAATATGATAGAATTGTATGTAAAATGATGTAGCTGATAGGATATGGTTATAAAAAAAATTGTTTTTCTTAATATTTTATACTTTTGTCTCAAGTTAAAACGAAAGATCTTACAATTTACACAGAAAATGGTACATAAATAAAAATAAAAATATAAATAAAAAAAAAATGACTGATAAACGTAAAATGTTTAAGCTTAAATATACAAATATTCTTTTTTTTTCGGGGGTTAAAATGAAAGATATATTCTTTTCTTTATAAATTTCATTTTAGGATTTGTCTTCGAGCATCTTTTTTTCTATTTTTCTATGTTCTCGGTTTTCATTTTTGGGAATTATATGCAAAGATACTTATACAAATGTAATGAAAAATGTTCGTGTTATAAAAGAAATTTGCACGTATGTACCTCCATACGTTGTATATGTGTATTATTGCAAAATAATAGGGTATAAATTTTGAATTTATGTCGTTCTTGATTTTGCTTCCGTTTTTTTTTTTTTTTTATTTAATTTTCATAACTTTCGTTTTTCTTTTCAATAAAAACTAAATACATAATATATAAAAACTGAGCTCATTACATTAAATTTTTTGCCTTAAATATGATGAAAATACATATAAGAAAAATTGTATTTAAATTTTTTTTTAATTTTAGAAAACAATTTTCTATTTCAAAAAAAAAAAAAAAATCGGTTTAAAAGAATTTTTTTTCAAAAAATTTGTCTATCATCTTTTTTTATTTATAAAAAAATTTTTTGTACCTTTAATTTTATCATTGATTTTGTATCTTTGATTATGTATTGAAACCCTTTTTATTTTATTATTATTACATTTTTTTTTTTGTTTCAATTATATGTGAGAAATAAGAATACAACATATGTACGTATTTACAATAATACCTACAAATAAGGAAGAAAAATAAGAAGTATTTCTTATATACGTTATATTGAAAGCAAAAAACAAAAAAAAAAAAAACAAATGTACAATTTTTTCTTTTTACTCTTCTTTTGATTCATTTATTTTTATACAATTATCACTTAAAAACATTTTTGTTTACATATTCGATGTACATACTTGGATACTAAATACGTTTTACAACAACAAAACAAACAAAAAGTTAAAATACACAGTAAAAAAATATTTCTAATAAATATAAATACATAGTTGTAACAACGTAAACGTATACATAAAATTAAAAATAGAAAGAAAAAAAAAACGTAAAATAACACAAAATCTAGTCTTTAATATTGTATAGTTTTGCACAAAACAAAATACTTTTCATTGTACGTGTACAGTAACCGAAATGTTTTATAACCCCTTCATCAGAATTAAATTTTTATGTTGCGTTCTTTACAGCCCAATAATCATGATAATGTACACGTACATACGTACACGTACAATGTAGTGATTAGAAAAAAAAAAAAAACATGAAAATCAAATATACGTAAAATTTATATAAAATCCATAAAAATCGAAGTATATGTTGTTATAATAAAAATAAGGGACTCCTTGTAGTCCTGTTGTATTGTATCGTGTATACGTACAAATTTAGATTGCTCCTTTTTGTTATCTCTAATACATACGAGTACATACATATAATATGTACATACATATGTACGATTGCGATTACGATTACCGATATCTAAACTACACAAGAAAAAAAAAATTAATAAAAAAAAAAAAAAAAAAAAAAAAAGAAAACCGATACAACTAACAATCAGGAAGAACGAAAATGAAAAAGTTAAGACAAATTCTTCATCAACAACCCTTAATTTCTAATATTACTTTGTTCTATGTTTTGTTTTATTTTTGTTTGTTTTTAGTTTTTTTTTTTTTTTTTTTAACTTTTAGTTTTATTTATCGAATACTTTTTGCTTTTATATTCGTTTTTGTTTAGTATAACATTTAGCTACAAAATAATTCGAAAATCCTTTGATTTGAAAATTAGTTGATGATACAAAATGTTCAATCAAAGTAAAAAATTTATTTTTAGATTTTCTACATGATTAAAATTTACGTACATTTATATTTTTTTAATTATACAAAATTGCAGTTTTTTTTTTTTAAGTTTCTACATATCCTTATACATATTTAAAAATTTCTTCCTACATCTATATTTTCGATTTATATAGTCATCAGGTAAAATTACATTATGTAATAAAAATAGAAGTATACATACATACATAATACATTTGATTAGTTATTTTTTTATGAAGGGACATTTTTTTTATAATTTTTTATACGGAAAATGTATAAATGTATCTTATTATTATTGTCACCATTATTATTATAATCAAATATGCCATATATGCTATAATGAATTTTATTCATCTATGCACACAGTTACACGTTTAAATTATATAAAATTAAATGAAATGAAAAAAAAAAAAAAATGCAGTAATAAATGAATAAAAATGAAAATTGCAATCATCCATGAACATTAGAATAACAAAACAGAAAAAGAAAAATTAAATAGAAAATTATGTAGACAATGTAACATCATTAAAAAATTTTTCATATACATACATACATAAGTGAATATGTATATATGTAAAAATGTGTATATTTTTTGGATTATTATAAATTCCAAGTTCTAATTTATGTTTTTTTTAAATATATTTTTTCGAATTTTTATTTTGTATTGCGAATGTCATTATACACATACATATGTATGTATGTGCTTGTACATGCAGGGTGCTTCTGTGTATTAGAAGTTAGTAGCATAAAAATTATATACCATCAGATAATTGACTAATCAAAAATGGAATTATTATAAGAATAAACTTTTTTTGTGCAATAAAAAGTGTAAACGTGTTTCAGTTTTTTTTCTCTGTAAATAATGCATTAAATTTTATTGTTGAACATACATATATTAGAATCTTTTCCTTTCTTATGTCCAGTGTCTTGAAAATTAAAGCTCAACTCAAAAAAAGTTTTTTTTTATCGAGATTCAAAATTAGATATCACCACTATTGAAAAGAGACCACCCTGTACACAGATAATGAAAAATAATATAACCAATATTCACAACTACTATTAAAACTGTATACATTAAAATTAAACTGTAAAAAAATCAATAGAAAAAAAATATATCAGTGTGTATGTCACCCCATAATTTCTGCCCTTTTTTTATTCAATTTTTTTTTTTTTTTTCATTTATTTTTTATTACTATACTTTGTGTATTATGGTGCATATACACACTTATTTTTCATTAATTCTAAAGGGTGTACTTTAAATGATCGACCCTAATTTTTGTCTTTTTCTTTTTCTTGCAAGCCCATTTAATTTTCTTTCTTTTCTTTTTTTTTTTTTTTTTTGCTTTCTATTTTCCTCTTACAGTATATGTAAAAACAAAAAAATTTTTTTTTCGTTACCTTCTAATTTCATTAAATTTGTAATTTCGAAAAGAAATAGAAATGAGAGTCCCTAATTAAAAATATATAAAAATAATCTATTTTGCACAGATCTAATCTATCCAGTATGCAATTGATAACTTAACAAAAACAAATAATTTTTGCATTTTTGAAAACTAAAAAGGAAAAAGACAGAATGGATCAAAAAATAAATGATGATGATGAGATTAATTCTTTATCCTCTTGGTCTTTAGATAAAAAAAAAAAGAACAAAAAATTATTACTAAAAACTAAACCGCATTTTTTTTTATCCTTTTTTCTCAATACATGCATACATGTCTACATGTATGAGAGCATGAACGTATGGATGCTTTTATGACTGATATTGTGGATTTTGCACAAATTTTTTACACTATATGGACTGTATTATGATGACAACGATAATAATATGATAACCGTGATAGAATGTAAAAATAAAAATAGTGAATGGTTTTTTATTTTTTCATTTTAGAAATGATTATGATAGGAAAATAACAGAATCTTTTTTTTTTTTTTAACTAAGGGTCGTTCACTTTTAACTGTGATGAGTATATAACATTTTATTTATACGAAAAAAAAAGAGAGATAATACATGTGCAAAACGACATTAAAAAAAAAATATCAGCAATGAAACAAAATACATACATATAAAAAAAAATGTGCACATCCATAAAAACATAAAAAGAAAATCTATAATATATTTTTTGTCTATATGATATACATATAAATACTATTAAAAAAAGCCGAGGAAAAAAATTATAATAAAAAAAAAATAAATGAAATGAAAATGAATGAAAAAAAAATGTGTATACATATGTGTACACACAACTATAAATCATGTTTGGGGTGGAAGATGAAGGAAAAAAATGAGTACCCTTCGATTTAAAAAACAAAAAAATAAAAAATAAAAAAATAAAAACAAAAAAGCGTGCAAACGAAAAATCTAATAAAAAAAATTATAATGTGTATGTATTTTTTTTCGGGGGTTGTTGTTTCATTTTTTTTATATCACATGAATGTATCACACATTATATTGATGAAAAAACCTCATTAAAAATTGGCTTTGTATTGGTGTGCTGCAATTAAACATTAAAAACGATTACTTTATGGATTTTTATTTTTTTATATATTACATTAAGTGTTTTATACATGAACAACAGAACTACAAATATACACACTATGGATATACAAAATATGTATGTATGTATCTACTTAAGACGGAAATTTCATTCGAATATTGATGACTTAGCAAGTCATAGTGAGATAAACAACAGCATATACATACTCGTATGTGCAAGAAATAAACGTGTAAATTGTGTGTAATTGTAAAACATTCACCTATGTATATATACAAAATATCTATAGTATCGCATACTTTATAGTAGAAAATAGGTATATACTACAATGTAAATGTGTCTATACTTCTCACGTTATAATATGAATATTGTAAAACAGTAAAAAAGAGATTTGAATATTACAAAATTGTATAAAAATTTTCACAAAATATAGAAAAGACAATTGTTCCCATACAAAATACATGAAAATGTAACGAAAAAGAAACAAATTGTTTTTTTTTTCTTTTTTTGGGGGGTGAAAATTTTTAGAAGAAACTGATATTAATCGAAATATAGAGGATTTTACTTTTCTGTTCACTGTACTATCTTCAAAAGCAGAAAAAAAAATTCTTTTTTTTTTGTTTTAACGTCTTTTAATAGCATTTTGTTGTTGCTATTGTTTTCATTTTTTAGTTTATTGTTCTTTACACTACACATATACGTGGGTAAAACAAAGGAAGAGGAAAAAAATAGATTTTTTTTATTCATTTTCAAATACAGTACGGTACGGGATGAATATATGTATACGGAATTGCGATTCCTATGAGGGTAAAAATAAAAAACAAAAATGATGACGATGAGCATAAAATGAAATAAAAAATGGAAATATAAAAAGCAGAAAATAAAATGCAAGAATGGACAAAAAAAATTAAAGAAAAGAAATATACATTTACTATATTTTTTTGCAAATTTCTAAACGCAACGACCCTTATATATTACACTCATACTAGTATGTTTTCTTTTGTCTATAATATTATATTTTTGTCTTAATTCGAAATTGTATTACAGGACACACAGATGCACATACATGTGTGAAATAGCGTATCGTCAATGGATCGGACATCAACGAATATGAATGGATAAAAAACGTGCCTCAGATTCACAGTTACGGCTATAAGTTTTGTATGTGCAATATACTTACATATAAACCATATACTCACTCCAGTATACACATATGTATGTATGTACATATGTATATGAATTTTGCATGTGTACATACATAAAAATAGTTAAAAAATAGGGTTCTTTTTTCAGCTATACGTTATGCAATTTTTTTTCTATATTATATCATTAGACATTAAGTTCATTTGTTTGTTACTGTGTTTTTTTTTTCTTTTCTTTTTTTTTTTTTAAATACACCCCAAAAAAATTTTCTTCGTCCTTTTAAGCCTCCTTATTCTTGCAATACCTATACGTAAATTCGAAAAACAAAACATGAAAAAATTGTGATAATAGTGAATATGTATACGAATACGAGTACTTTTTGTTTCATTTAATGTCTGTACATACATACGTATGTATATGGTTCGTGAACGCGGATAAAAAGTAAACAGAAAAAAAAGCTAAAAATTTTACCTACATAAAAGAATGTACATATGTATGTATATACCATATTATAAGTGTAAGCTCCATACGCATATCAATAAATTGGTTACCAATAGGAAAAACTAGGTACACAACAACAAAATAAAGGTATGCGTATGGAGTCCAAATAACAAACAAAACAAAAGAAATAAATAAAAAATTACATTTCATATGTGTGCGTACGTAAATGTGAATATTTTTATGTTTTCGCTATGGTATGTTTTCTGCCTTCTATACTGCCCTTCCGTTATCATATGTATTTCTTCCCTTTTATTTTTTTTATCTAAAGTTCGGATATGTGTATATTGTTTGTATGTTATATTCGCATTTATTTCATTACATTAAATCGTTAGCGGTATGTAGAAATTTCATTTTTTTTTTGCTTTTTCTTAAGTCCACTCTAGGTTTTTAGTCTTCATCTCATAGTTATTGTTGTTGCTCTTTGTGTTAAATTTTACATATTCATATACATGTATGCATGTTTATAACACATGTATGTACATACATATGAGTATACATCATTTATAAACAAAAACTGAATAAATAGAAGTTAAACATCTAAGATGGGGATAATGAGGATGGGGATGAATTTTTTTTGTGTCATTTTTAAAGTAAAATATTATATTGTGTATTGTTTATATTCTTTATCACCCATCATGCCACTTTATTTTTCGTTCCCTCTTTTCTTTGGCTTTTTCATATCATAATAATCAAAATAAAAATAAAAAACAACAATCACATACATACATATGTACATATGTTTTCTGATACCTGAAACAATACACCATATATGTACATATGTATGTATGTACACCATTAAGAAAATCTTGAGGAACGAAGATGATGAAAAAAAATTATTTTTTTCGTTTTTTTGAAAAACAAAAAACAACGACGACAACAATGTGCTTATGATCTAAAGAATTTTCCTTCATCAGTTTTTCCTAAAAATAAACCTAAAATATATCATATATACACACACGTAGTCACAAAATATTGGTGTTATTCTTGCTATTTTTTATTTTTTGGATACATACATATACATACATATTTTGGTGAGAAATAAAATGAATGGAAAAAGGACGAAGCAAACCAAAAAACAAAACTGAGATGATGATGATGAAGAAAAAAAAAATGGAATGGGCGGTTGGGTGTCGTAAAAGGTATGGCAAATGGTGTAAATATTAAATTGGATAGTATGGGTGATTTAGTTTACTAAAGGAATAGTTATGTGCGTGCGTGTATATGTAGATAGACGGCAACGAAGATTTTAGAAAAAAAAAAAATTATTATGAAATGAATGTAAAAATATAGCAATGATATTATGAATTAGGGGGACTGAATAGAAGAGTAAGAAAATAAGTAAAGATTATATGAAACTCGTATATGTTATTTTTTGTGTACACATCAGAATATAAATACGATATGATGAGTGATTCAAAACACCCCATAAGAATCTTAAAAATGAAAAAAAAACCATTAAGATGTGAAAGTAAAAAAAATGACGGTACATATTATGATGGAAAAAAAATTATCGGCAGAGAATAAGAAAAACAGGGGTAACAGCAGCAGTTATACTCTGTACTACAGTTTAGTAATATTCGGTAGAATAAAATAATGAAGAAGATGAAGTAGAAAAATTAAAAAAATAAAAAACGGAAAAATTATGATATAAAAAACGATGGGGGTGCAAATTTTATTTTGGGAATGATTACAGGACATACATATACATATAATAGTATTTCTGTATACATTCGTATATGTATCTTAGGGGGCAGCAGGCATATTAGATTATAATAAAAAATGTTTTTTTTTTTTGTTTTTACTCATTTTCTTTTTATATACAAATGAAAATTATATATGTACACAAGTACATATTTTTTGTAATACACATATGTATGGCATACATTCTTAAAAAATATGATGAAGAAAAAAAAATAATAAAAGACATATGAATGTGTACTGAATTTCGCACACATTACATTTGTGTAATATCTATTATAATATGCCGTATATGAAATGAAATAGAAACAAAAAGTAAAAAATTATATAAAAATAGAAATAATATATAACCGCACACCATTTTATCTCATAAAGAGAGTATAACATAGAAGTACACAAAAAAGTATACAATTGTACAGAAAACAAAAAAATACAGGATACGGTTATTATACAGTATGTATGCGAGGACTTTTTATTAAATATATTATGTTTTCTACACGATACATACAATATAAAACAGAATAGAAATTTTTTTTCTTTTTATTTCATAATGTTTTATTTTGTAGCATTATTTTACTGACTTTTTTTTTTTATTTGCTCGCCTCTATGTTTTCTTAAACAAAACATTATAATAAATATGAGTATATACACATATACATGTATGTAGTATAATACGTACAAGAATATTTTATTTTTTCCATTAAAACCTTTGTCTTTAAGACCAAAAATAAAATAATGAAAATTGAAAGAAGAAAAGACAGCATCAGTAATAATAAAGAAAAAATATCCTTATTAAAAAACAAAAAAAAAAAATTAATGCATGAAGAAAGTAAAAATTTAACTTTTATGTGTAACATACGTACATATGAATATGATACAAAATGTGTATAAAAGGGAAGAAAATTTTTTATGTGATTTTTTTTTAATATATTTTATTTTCTCATACCCACACATTTTTTTTTTAAATGTACTTACATGCATATAAGGGTATTCAATTTGAAATAAAAAGAGAGAAATCATATTTTGACGGTTAAGACTTAAATAAATCTTAGTGAAAATAATAAGTAAATGTACATACATATGTATATAAGTGTTTGTACATACGTATAGTCACCAAGCATCAAATTAAAAATTCAATTTTAGGTATGCAAATTAGATATTTAGTATCTTTTAAAAAATTTACAATTAAAAAAAAAATAATAACAATGACTATTTTATACGAACACAATATTACAATAAGTTTAATTTGATATTATTTTAATTATGATATATAATATTGAAAATTTATTAAATTAAATTATAAAATATACATACTTGTTTGTATTTAGTTTGTAATCGAATATGTAAATGTAGAATGCATTTACGTACTTAGATTAAAATCTTTGTTAACTAACTGTATTAAATATATAACACAGAACATTTTTTTTTTTTTTTTGAAATTCAGTATTTCGCATAGTCATTATACAATATTTATGTGTATACTGTATACACTTATATACACTGATACCTATCTGAATTGATTACCTGCATACATACTTACATTGTATATTTATATGCATTTTGAGTGGTGCATAATAAAATAAATATTCTCTCAATATTCCTAAAATCTATAATTCTGGTTTTAATTTTACGTATATTTTCTTACATGTGTATACATATGTAACAAGAAATTAACATTTTAAGAAAAAATAACGCTCATGTGCATATCTATGAAAAGTTAAAGTCATCAACCGTCAGCAAAGTCATCAACTTGCAACCAAAAAAAACAAAAAAAAAAACAAAAATTCTTTCTTACGTGTGATCATTTAAATTTAAAAAAAATAAATAAATAAAATTAAACACCTATGTATAAAGAAGTAAAAGAAGAAATTTTGTGTGGTGGCTGGCTAACTCTTAAAATAATAATAATAATAATATTCCATGAATGTGCATTTAAAATCTTTGACTGTTTATAATGTAAAACATAATACAAAGTTTGTACAATACCATATATTTATAATACTTGTGCATGTTTCACATAAATACTAGTGCATATAGATTCCTTGTAAAACGTAAGTGATCGAGAAACATACATACACATGTATAAATTTAGTGTTTATTAATATGAAAAATTTGTTATAGATTTATTATATTATGATACATGCATACAATGCATGTTGATTGCATATCTATTGCATATAGAGTATACATACATACATACTTACATACATGTACTTTATACATATTTAACATACTTATGTACATACATATGTATATGTAAAATACACGAATAAATACACAGGATGTACCCCTGAAATATGTATATAATTATATTATTTTTTATTCTTTAGATTATTTCGAAAAAAATTTTGTCACTAAATATTCATCCTTCTTACCATGGGATTAATTAAAAAGTCAACTAATTGTAGAGATACATATACATACATATGTACATTAAATTGCATAAAAAATGTTTTTACTGTATAAAATGGTATACACCCTGTATGTGTAAATATGTAAAACTATAACGTAAAAACCCATTAAAATGACGACGTTCCTATGTCATGAGACCATGGGGCCACACCTTCACAAATAAATACATTTTTCTATACTTTTATTTTATTTTTGTATTATTATTATTTTTTTTTCGTTTTTCTTTTCTTAAGACGATACACGATGATTTTCAAATGTTTTTAATTTGTTGTTAGTGTTGTTATTATTATTATTATTATTATTATTATTATTGTTGATTTTCTTTAATTTTTCTCATTTTCTGTCTTTTTTCTCTTTTTTTTTTCTTTTTAGTTGTTATTTACTCATTCATACCTTTCTGCCTACTCAACATTTTTAAATCTGTCTTTTCAAAACAAAAAAAAGTTGTATTGGAATTCATTCGTTTTTAATGAAGAAAAGCTATAACATAACGTACATAATTTTTTTTTTAATTTTAAAAGTAAAGAATATATGGCAATTATACATACATAAATAAGAATACAGATATACGAAAATAAAATGCATAAAAAAAATTATAAAAAATGACCAAACTTATGCATGTACATATGTATATTCATACTTTGATTTTAAGTCACCTACAACATTTATGTATTAGGTACTTCACAAAAATATAAAAAGGGATAAAAATTAATTACTTTCAACGCCAACGACAACAAAATAAAACTTACAAAAAAAACAAAAAAAAAAACGAAAATTAAAATTAAAAATAACAGTCTAAAGATTCTTATATGTGGAAAAAAAGTTTAGCTTTTGTTTATTTTTTTATCGTCATTTTTAAATTCGAATTGCACTAAAGTTAATTTCAAAAACTTGTCTGCTTTGAGAAATTCGTTTATTTTTTATTTTATCCTTTTTCTTTTTGTTCTTACATCAAATGACTTTACTATTGAATCATTATATATTTTGGTTTCAAATTTTTAAAACTGCATTCGATTATCACCATCGAAATGGTATCGTCTTCATCATCACCATCATCATAAATATCGAAGTATACAATATGAGTGCTCTTATTCTTATATTTATGATACATGTAAATTTGTATATGTACACTTAAAAAAATAAATAAATATAAAAAAATGAAAAAAAAAATTAAATCATAAAGGATTTGATGTTCAGGCTTTGTCTGTATTCATGCATATATACATATGTACATATATAGGTACGTGCATATATGTATGTATATTATTTTTCTGTTTTTGTCATGTAGGGATCGTTTATTATCGATTCGCATGCATATTACAGTATATGTGTGTATTCAAAATTTGAAAAACTTATTAATTAATCGACAAAATAATTTAGACACATATAACTGCATCAGTTAAAAAATAATAATAATAAAGAAAAGAAAATGATCGTAAAAATATTATTTGTACGTAAGTACATATGTATGTATACGTTAGTTATGCCTAGTATATGAACAGATATTTGTATAAAAAAAATAAATTTTTAAAAAATATATACATATTACACGGGAGAGAAAATAAAATATGAAAAATAATAATAATATGTAATAAAAAGAAAAAGATAACCGATATATTATGTATAGTATTCATACATGTAAAGTATTGTATATTCATATATAATACAATAACATATCATTCAAGAAATTAATTGTTTTGTGGAAGATGAAATATGTGTATGCATATAATACGTACATACATGGTATGTGTGAAGAGAAATGGAATTTATTGATATTATGTTTTTTTTACATCAAACACACATATACCTACACACAAAGAAAAGATTAATAAAAACGAATTAAAAAAATAAAATAAAAAAATAAATAAATAACGTACATATTTAAAAATGTAATCAATTGCACTTAAAGTTTAACACAGAAATACTGTTGTTTTTTTTTTTTAATTTGTCTTCTTATTATAAATTTAATTTTTGTTTTTCTTTTATTTTGTTTTTTCTTTTCATTTGAAATTTTAAAAAATGATTTAAAAATTTCAATATTGTGTTTTTAATACACATTATATGCTCATATGCATATATCGGTAAGGTGTGTGTGTGTGTGTATGCATATAAAGTATACAATGTGCATATCATAAAATCATAAAATGATTTTTAATTTTTGTTGTCTGGTTTTTAATTTTTTTTTTTTTAATATGTAAACGACTTAAGGAAGGCATTAAGAAAGATTAATTTACTTTTGATACAAAATTCTGATTATAAAACTCTTACACACAGTGTATGTATCACACACATCATTTTTATATACATATCTTACGTACATACATACATACCCAGTAACAATTTAACATTTAATAACTTATGATGGTGGTCACAATTTGAAAAAAAAAAAAAAAATTATACATATACCTAGTACCAGCTAGTACCTATATTTTATACCTATAAAGACAATAAACAAAAAGATTAAAATAGTATGAACCAATCTAATAAAAATAAAAAAAATTTAAAAAATGTGCTAATTAATTAAAATTCAATCGATTTTTTAAAATGAATTTTGAAATGAATAAAAAAGAAAAATAAAATCAAAAGAAGAAAACATAAAATAAAATTAAATATGAATAAGAAAAATTATTTGAAAAATATCAAATCATCAATTTTAAAACACATACATACATATGTACATACATATGTGATATGTAACTCGTATTGTAAACATTATCGAATAAATGTATACTCAGTTCAGGAGTTTGTTACAGTGAAGGTTAAACGGAAAAATCATAGTGTTACCAACGTATTACGGATTTTTTTTTTGGTATTACTTTGAAATAATTCTTTTCTTCTAGTACAGAGTCTGATATGAAATTTGGTAGACTTGTCATAATAATAGTTCAAAACTAATCATACTGAATATATATGTACATATGTACGAGTAGTAGAAAAAAAATTTATAAATAAAAACATAAATGAAATAAAGGTATTTCACTATTCTACATTTAGTGTAATTACCTACCTTTTGAACAGAGTACACATAAGCAAATGTAAAAAAATAACTCAAAAATACATACGTTTATTTTCATGTTCTTATTCATAAATATATACATACATATACATATGTATTAATATATATACACACATACATGAATAAGTGAAAAAAGAATTATTAATCTCCTTCTATAAAGATAACTTGAATCACTTAATGTGTGTCATTTCGAGAAAAAAAATATCAGATTCATACATATTACTATACCTATGTACATATGTATGTACTATATATTATACGTAGGCATAATATATCTATTTGAATGTATGTACCTATCTACCTAAATTTTATTTTTCTTTTTGATTAACAAAAAGGCAAATGGAATAATGAAGAAATTTACGAAAACAATAAAAATATCAAATATCGGAAAACTTTAATTGATAGTCTCTTCACCTCTTCAGAATGATTGGTTAACTTATAAATGCTAATATGTACCTATATAATTGTTTTAAAATATTTTATCCATATATAATGCATACATTTATGTATGTAGGTACTTAATCTTTATCACACAATCTTTACATACTTGTGCGTACTATTTTTTAACACACACATATTTAAATGAGTGAATTATATAGATTTTATTGAAAATTGACATTCATTCGTGGATATCTATTAATACTTTATAAAAAAAAAGTATCTATTTATATTTTCAATATACATTTAAGTATACAATATGGATACATATGCCATAATCATTTTCAATAAGAGCATATATTCTATATGTAAAAAATATCACACTATATATATATATACATACATGTATATGTATACTGTACGTACATATGTATGTACACAAACGTAAATATCATTTTAAAATCGCACACAAAACATTAAAGTCATAAATTGACCCATCCAACTAGAATTCTGTTAATTTACAGCACAGTTACCACCTACGCTACTGTCTCTCATAGCTAATTTATTTCGCATAATCGAAATCGATTCTTGAAGTACGTACATATATTAAATCCATTTCGTGGATGTTCTTGTATCGGCTATACATATAAAATGTATATGCATGTATGTATGGATGTGCTAACCAAGAAATTTTTTTTTTCTTTTTGCTTGATTTTGTTATAAATGTTGGATTTGTAAAATACAAATGTTATGTGTATATATGTGTATGTATACACAAAAAGTACTGAAGTTTTTAAACAAAACACATTCAATAAAATAAAAAAATAAATGTGTTTTTAAGGTGTGCAAAGTGCGTGCGTGTGGTTTTTTTACTGACAGAAAACTATAGAAGAAAATTCAATACAAAAATTTTAATGTACAATGGTACATATTTTATGAAGACATAGGTATGTATTTGTGTAAGTTATGCATGAGTATTTAATATATAGATCACTGTGTAATAAATACTTTATTGAAAATCAATAGAATTTGACTACTATTCCTTTTTTTTACGTTTTTGTCATTCATAATACCTTAAAAAAATTGTTTATGCTAATTTGTAAATATGTACCTAGGTAGGTATATTGTTTAAAATTTTCCAGAAAATAGGTATTTTAAAATTCAATTCTGAAACTCTTTTTCATTGATGAATTAACTTAATAAAAAAAAATAACAATAATATGTAATAAAAACAAAATTAATAACGAAAATGTTTTTA
The DNA here is from genome assembly GCA_963971155.1 of Anthrax anthrax. Classification (NCBI taxonomy): domain Eukaryota; kingdom Metazoa; phylum Arthropoda; class Insecta; order Diptera; family Bombyliidae; genus Anthrax; species Anthrax anthrax. The sequence continues at coordinate 17,577,986 of OZ020121.1, forward strand.
ATTGTAAGTAAACATCATCATAAAGAACGTTTTGACAATAATACATTTAAAAAAATAAAATAAAATAAAAATAAAAAAATAAAATGTTTTTATTCACTTTTATAAAGGAAATAGAATAAATCAACACAAAATTATATTTTAATTTTATCTAAAAGGAATGAAGGAGAACAAAACAAAGATACCAATTTTTTCAAAACAAAATAAGAAAAAATGATTTTTTTTGTTGTTTCTTAATTAAAGTGAAACATATGTATAGGTATATGAACATATACAAAATATAAAATTACAAGAATTATTGGAATAATTTCGTGATTATATTACTTTTAAAAAAAATACCTACATATGTATGTACATACTTATATAATAAAAAGTAATGGTCAACGATCATCAATAAATGATCTGGTATAGATGTACATACATATGTATATGATATACATACGTATACATACTTGTATAGCATCGATATAAATATGATTAAAATAACAATGATAATGATAATAATAATAACAACGATACATAGTGATGATGATGATGATAATCAAAAAGTTTTATTTTTTTTTTGTTTTTGTAGACGATCAAATACATATAAATCTAGAAATAAAATATTTTTCCTTTTTATAACTGAATATCTTTTATACAAAATTATAGAATGTAAATGACTTTGCAATAAAAATCTGATCAAAATATAAATATATGACATTCTAAATGATATTAACTTTTATTATTTTTCTTTTCTCTTTTTATTTTTAATAATATTATATTTTTTTTAAATACTTCATTACCTCGTTGAGATTAATTATTGGAAATAAAAGAAATAACAACATCACATTACAGAAGAAAATCCACCGAAAAATTAATAAAATTGTGTTTTTTTTTTTCTTTTTCATTTTTTTTTCTTAATGTTCATAACTTATGAAATTTCAAAGAACAAATAAAAAATCGTTTTTTTTTTTTCTCTCTTCAGTTTTGTTTTGATTTGTGTTTTTGTTAAGTCATTATATATTTACCTATGTACGTACATGCAGGCAAATAGGCATTTACCTATTATTGATACAAATTAGAATTTTTCATTAAATTTTCAAAAAATATTTCACCATTTTTAACGTAACGAAATAATGCATTATTTTTATTGAAATTTAATAAAATATATGTAAGTATATACTTATGTATGTATGTATAAACATTAAATATGTACATTTATTTTCATATCATATTACGTATAGTAAGATAAACACGATATTTTGATTATATAAGAAAAATAAGTAAGAAAACTCTTTAATACATATATATATATACATATATATGTATATACATATGTATATACATATGTGTAGGTGGTTTACAAGAGATCGTTCTTTTAAAACAAAATAAAAGGCAAAAACAACAAAAAAAGAAATGATTTTTAGGAAATTTTATAAGACTCTCTACATATATAATAATGTAGATTGTAGAGTATATATAGGCAATACATACATATAAACCATTTAAAAATTCATGTTTGTAAAATGTGTGCATGATATGTATACGTACAATCAAATACAATATAGTATGTACCTATATAATAAAATGATACGTGTTCACTGCCAGACTTTAAGACGCGCGTGATCATTTTGATATCAAAAGAATTTCTTTTCTTTTAAGAATAAAAATTTATGTGCATGTATGCATCTACATGCATACATATGTATGTACATATATTCCGTTGTTTCTATATGACTTTTCTTTTTTGGGTTTAGTGTACTCTGTTGCCTTCATATAATTTCTAATTTCAAGACGAAAAAAAAAAAGGCAAAACAAAAATTTTCTCGTATTTTTTATTTATCTAATTTCTGATTTTTCAAAATTAAAACTCAAAACAAAAAAACAAAAAAATTTTTTTTTAATTTAAATTTTAAATTACAATTATTTTCGTTATTACACTATGGATATTTTTATTACATTTTTTCATATAATTTTTATAAGTAAATTTATTACTTTTATGTTTCTGTTTTGGAGCATAAAGTAATTAATTTCACTTAAAAAGGATATTCATACCTAATAATTTTTTTTTGTTTTTTCTTTTCTTTTAATTTCCAAACTTTTGTATATGTTTTTTTTTACATAGAATGTAGGTAAGTACATAGAATATAATGTTATAATATTTGTACATTATTTTTTGGATTTGTCATTAAATTACAACAGCGATCTAAATAATATATTGATACTTATAAAAATAAAAATGAAAACATAAAAACGCATAAACTGAATAATAACAATTGAAACACATGTGAAAAAAAGCAAATGATTATAATTATCTTACTATATACGTGAATTATATCATTTTTTTTTTTCATTTGTAACACTAATATAATACATACGTACACGCTTGTATTCAGATTACACCGAGGATATTTACAATTAATAATTCTACCATATATCAGATACTTCACATACATACACCCCTTTTTGCTTTATAGCTAATCCATGAAACAACAACATTATATTTAATATATTGCATTGTACATGTATGTATGTATGTATTTTATATAACTCATATGAGAAAAGGCAGAAGACAACGAACGTATAAAATAATAGAATACATATAATAAGTCACAAAAATATTATATAATGTATGTAGGTATGAGAATAACGAAAAAATAAAAATTATTACTATAGGAAATGAAAAAAGTGTCATTAAAAACGTATACAAAAGTCAATTTTTATGACAATAAGTTACTAATTTCTTAGATTGCATTATACCACGAATACATGTATTTTTGTATACATAAATACACATACATAGATACAATGTGCGTAAAAATGAACTTACATATGTAGTGTATTAGGTGAATGGCTGTATCACACAATAATAACACTTGCGATAAATAATAAATTATCCTAAGGGTTGATTTTCATATGAAACTTTTCTTACAAAAGTAAATTATGCTTACATACTACATGCATACTGTATGCCTCTAGCCAATTTGTACCTTATATACGGACATTCTTTATAATATTCTTTGAAATTCAAAGTAAAATTTATTTATTCTGTATTTTTATTGTATTATTATGTAATACATTTTTGTTTTTTTTTTTTCTCTTTATATTTATAGCAAATGTATACTGAAAAACATCATCAAATATTACAATAATCATAATACTCGAAATGAAATTGCATACATATGTAAGAACATAGGTATATATATGTGCAATTCCCAAAAGATTTCAATTAGTCGCGAGTTTGGCATTCATAATGTTTCAATTCGGTTTCAATGTACTTACATATGTATGAGAATTGACCAATATACATATAAATCGATCATGTGCATGTACCTATAATAGGTATAGTATATACTATATTCAATATATGTAACCACAAACAAATCAAATCATAAAAATACACTTTTCCTTTCGTTTTTTTTTTTTTTTTTTTTCTAAAAGAAATTTAGTACATATGTATAAGGGTCAAAATGATAAATTCACTTTATTAGAATAAATACAATAAAATAATGGTAATATACATATACATACAATTATGTATATTTCGTCTAATTAATAATGTACTCTTGTGTACATATACCCCTTTGTATAATCGTTGGATATCCTTGTGAATAGAATCTCATTCAATTGTTACATCAACTGAGATTAGAGTTTAGAAAAAAAAACTTTGTACGATTATATCAAAATTATGAACATGTATTAGATATTAAAATATGTATAAGAATTAATTAAAAATATAAGAAATTATATTTAAAAAAAAAAAAAAAAAACAAAGTAAAAGTATATGCAAATGTAATTTTCAGTATAATTAGGTATTAAATGAAAATTTTTATGGACTATTTTTTTCTTTTTATTTAAATAATTAAAATACTTATTTGTATATTTTTACGACATTAATAATGTACATACATACATATATGTATATATCTACATATATAAGTACTAACTAAGAATTGAAAGAAAATATATGTATGTATACATACAAATACAGTACAGAAATTTAGGGATGATAAAAAATAAAAATAAAATATATATATAGTATGTATATATGCATATATTGTATGTTATATATTACAGGAATCATAAACTGAAAAATATTATCACAAAAAAATTGTTTTTCACAGATACGTTACACCAGATACTAAATTATTAATATTGTAATCAAGGAATGAATATCAACTGAGATGATGATATGTATGCATGTATGTGCGGATACATACATGGGTATATACGTAACGGGATACATTATTATTTTTGCATTAGAATTATTATTACATTAATGTAACAAAAAAAAAAAGAAGTCAATGTGTTCACGTGTTATAAAATAAGACGAGTATGATATTAGAAAATATATCAGAAAGGAATATGCATGACCATTAATACATATATGTACATATGTATATACAGAGTACTTAAAATTTGTAGATTTAAACCACTTTCAAAATAAATGGCTTACATATGATTAAACATTTACAATAAATAAGTCAAGTAAATATTAGATACTGTTTATATTTAAAAGATGAAAATCCATTAAGAGTACGTATATTATGAAATTATTATATATTCTCATTTAAGATGTGAATGTGTTCAAGAGTTTTTCATTTTTATAATCGATAAGAAGATTTAATTAATTTTAATTCAATATAACATTTTATTTGTATACATGTACGTACATATGTGAAAATATACATAAATACACATAAAATTATATTAAAATCTCTGTTTGTTTTATAGAGAAACATTTATACTTTCTTTTCATTTTTGTGTTCACATATCTTATAAAATTATTTTTAAAAATGATCACATACGTACATATATGTATGTATGTATATGTACATATATGTAGGCACAGTGAAATATAAAAGTAATAATTATATTATTATTTTTATTATTATTAAATGCAACAAACGATTAAAAATTGAAAAACAAGTTTGTCAACTAACATTGGGCAAATTTTTAGTGTACATACATACATACATATACATATATACATAAACGTATAAATTTGTTTGCATAGTAATATACAACAGGTAAATACTCGTATAATACATACTCGTATTTTTATTTTATCGATATATATTCTTTGAATATAAAACTAATGGTACACATATGTTTGTACATATATACACAAAAATAATCTCTTAAAAAATTTTATTAACAATAAAGCAACACAAATAACATTAAAATTGCAAAGATCGTACACAAAAATAATCAGTTTTTCTGGTGTTTTTATAATACACATACATATTATATACTCAGTTTCAACTTATTTTATGACAAAAAAATTGAGCACAGAACCATCGTCATTCAAAGCACATACATACATACATACGTATGTTGTATATATTCTATAATAAATGCATGTAAATATGTGCATTCTTATAAGTTATTTTCAATAATCTCAAACATCATCATAATCATCATCATCTGCACCTTTTTGGTACCATTATGATAGCTATTTGAACGTACACCACCACTTTTATTATAAACTTCCTATAAAACGACTCAAGATTCAAGAATTCAG